>APFE030269994.1:51014-96818 GCA_000404065.3 Pinus taeda
TCATAACCCAACATCTTTGTGACCCACTTTTGTTGCTCTTCAGAGGATAATCTTTGTTCTAAAAAGTATTTAAGGCTATCATGATCCGTTTTTACCTTGAAGTGTCTTCCCATTAGGTAGGGTCACCATTTCTTAATAGCATGGAGTATTGCCAACATTTCCTTCTCATAAATAGATTTGTGTAAAAACTTTCCCTTGATTGGACGAATTTCAAAAGTAATGGGTCTTTCATCTTGCATTAAAACAGCACCAATTCCATTTCCTAAAGCATCACATCCACAATAAAGGTTTTGTGAAGTCCAGTGTAGCTAAGACAGGTGCTTGGCACATTGCCTCTTTAAGATGTTTGAAGGCCTTTGTTGCTTCTGGAGTCCATGAAAATGCATCTTTCTTTAATAGTGTTGTTAGAGGTGCTGCTATTCTCCCATAATTCATAACAAACTTGCGATAATACCCTGTCAACCCGAGAAATCCTCGCAGATGCTTAATGGATGTGGGGATTTTCCATTCCTTAATGGCTTTAATTTTGCTAGGGTCTACCTTAACTCCTTCATGAGATACAATATGACCCAGATATTCCACCTCTTGGACTCCAAAGAAGCATTTGGATCTTTTTGCATATAATTGTTTCTCCTCCAATAGTTGTAGCACCCTGTCAAGATGTTCAACATGATCCTTCCAAGACTTGTTGTAGATTAGTATATCATCAAAAAATACTAACACAAATTTTCTAAGGAATGGTTTGAAAATTGAATTCATCAAACCTTGAAATGTTGGAGGTGCATTGGTAAGGCCAAAAGGCATGACCAAAAATTCATAATGACCCTCATGAGTTCTAAATGCTGTTTTCGGAATGTCTTCAGTATTCTGATTTGACGATATCCTGAATGAAGATCCAACTTGGTGAAGTAAAATGATCCATGCAATTCATCCAGTAATTCATCAATGAAAGGAATGGGAAACTTATCTTTAATAGTGAGCTTGTTGAGCTCCCTATAATACGAACACATGCACCATGATCCATCCTTCTTGTGCACCAATACTACTAGAGCAAAGAAAGAACTTTGACTTGTTTGAATTATACCAGCCTCTAGCATTTTTGCAACCATATGTTCAATTTCACTCTTTTGGGCATAGGGATATCTGTACGGCCTGATGTTTGGAGGAACACTTCCTGGAATCAAATGAATAGCATGATCATGATCACGAATAGGTGGGAGACCTTGGGAGTCTTAAATACCTTGGAATGATTGTCCAAGACTATTTGGAGATCTAGAGAAATAGATGATTCCAATGTGGAAACATCTAGCGAACATAATTGTGCAATTACACCTCTTTGCTCCTTTTTTAGAAGCTTTGTCATACCATTAGAGCTGATTATCTTTCCTGGTTTCCCTGCAATCCCCCTTAATTCAACTTCCTTTCCTTCCGTAGAAAATTTGATGAAAAGTTCTTGAAAATTAAAAGCTATTGTACCCAAGGATTGTAGCCATTGGACTCCTAATACAACATCAGCACCTCCCATTGGAATGGAAAAGCATTGGGCTAGTCAATACATATTCTCCCATGGATAGCTTGATATTATGGCACTTTCCAGAGCAATTTATTGTTCCTCCATTTGCAACCATCACTTGACACTCTGTTGCTGGATATAAGAAGCAATTCAATTCTTTTGCTACCTTACAATGAATAAAATTGTGGGTACTTCCTGAATCAATCAACACTATTACCTTTTTCTTCTTGATTTGTCCTTCTATCTTGATGGTTTGAGGAGTGGTAATTCCCGCCAATGCATTACAAGATATGGTTGGATTATTTGTTCTTCATCTAGGCTTTGTTCCTGGAGTATATCCTCTTCTTTTGACCATTCTTGCTCCCTTTCTTCTTCCTCTTCACAATCTATGTAGAATAATTTCTTCTCAGCACACTTATGACCTTCAGTGTATTTATTATCACAACTGTAACAAAGCCCTTTTGCTCTTTTTTCTTCCAATTGTTGTGGTGTCAACCTTATAGGTTGTGGAATACTAGCGACAAGAACACTTCTGTCTTTATAGATGTGAGTGGTATGCTTCCTGGTTGCCATAATTTTGCTTTCCATTTTTCTTGCTAACCTGAATGCCTTCTCTAATGAATCAAGTTCCGAAAGGCGAACATCATGTTGGATATTATCCTTTAAAGACGCTATGAACACATCAATCCTATGCTCCTCTAGAATATTTTTTACACTTATGTTCAATTTTTGGAACTCCTCAATGTGCTCCATTATTGACCCTTTTGTTTGAGACTTATCAATTGGCTAAAAAAAGTGTTGCTTTTTGTATCCTCATAATGTGCTATCAATTCTTCCGTAAAAATTGCCCAAGTGATAAATTGTTTACGAGAGAAAGGCCATTGATACCATACAAACTGATTTGGTTCCAAATATAAATTTTCCATACGTACCTTTTGTGTGTTTTGCACATTATTGAGATCGAAAAATTGCTCCATCTGTGATATCCATGTTGCGGGATCCTTGCCATCAAACTTCCTCATATCGAATTTTGGAATATGGTGGGTCTTCGATCCAACATTAGAGTCTATGGAATCATGATTAACATTTCTTTTGTTCTCATCATGAGTTTCCTTTACTACCCTTTCACCCTTAGTGACCCTTTCTTGTAGAAACTTATTCATATTTATCTTCAATTCTTCCATGTTTGTCTTCAAATCTATCTTCAAATCATCCATCTTAGCTTCCATGTCATTCATCTTAGCTTCTACACCTTCCTTTAAACAATCCATCTTAGATTCTGTTCCTTTTTGTGCAAGTGACATTTGTTGCACTTGGTCTTGTAATTTTGATATATCATGTTGCATTTCTTCCTCTTCTTCATGAGTCATGCTAGAGCTTTTAGGTCGCCTACTACGTGTTTCCATTTTCTTTCTTCGGGGCATCAATCACTAATAATAATGCTTCACTATGCCCTTTGAATTCCTTCAAAATAATCTTTCAAACCAAGCTTAAGCAAACATTTAAAAAATATACACACCTTTTTTCACTTTGTAGGAGCTCGATATTGCCTCTGATGTATCTCTATAATTTCAAATCATCCAGTTCTGAAATTGTGACTTGCGGTAGCCCTCTGTGTCCTCTTTCCAATGCCACCAGTCTGACCCCAATTGGATTTTTCAATGAAGAGTTATGCCAAATCTCCCACAGTGACCTGATTATAGACTAATTCAGTAGCGCGAACTTGTACGAAATGCCACGTGTCCCTGTTTTGACCTTTGGCTCTGAAAAATATATACAAGAAACTAAAGTCCGTCCTCTTTCTGTACCTTCTTATGAAATTTCAATCTGATGCTCAGAGAGAAAGTTATGACGATTTTCCCCAGGTCACATGTTTTGAATGTAATTCAGGATTATGCAAAAGGACCAACTTCCTCAGTTAATATCTCCGAAAATATAGCGCGAAAATCTCTGAAATTCGAACTTGAGATTCAGTGCGATGTCTTCTCAATTAGGTTTTTTTTTAGCTTCTAAAACGTCGCAAAAAAAAAGTTATAGCGAAAATGCCACGATGACCTGTTTGGAGCAGCGAAACCCTAGAATCCAAAGCTCCGATAACAAATGTTATGAAACTAGCTCAAGAAAAGATAGAAAAGATAGATCAATGCCTTAGAATTCAGCCTCTTCGAGGGGGAAACCTCCTTTACATTACATAAATGAACAATTATTGGATGATTCAAATGATAAAACCTCCTTTCTATATATAGGAGTCTAAGGAGTCACAATATAATCCCGCCGACCTAACAATAATAATATAAAGCCACAAAAATAACAATAGAGGGATTTTATGGGGCACAATAATAACAATATGGGGACAATATGGGCACAACAATATTAATAAGGGCTACAACTACAATAGTAATGGGGTAATCACTAGTATTATAGGGGCCCAACACCCTGACTATATAGTCTCTCGGTCCACGACCCAAGGGAGAAATCCTGATCTCGATGTCAAAAGGGTCAATCTCTCTGATGATCCAGGTGGATGTTGGTAGCCACCCGCCTATCCCACATGGACCCCAACAACTGTCTCTTTCAGTTTCCTTAATTGTAGCACAATTTACTATTTTTAGCATTTTTTCGGGTCCTAAACTTCCAAAGCCGTTTTGAGGCTCTAAACAATGGCTTTTTGGCAATCTACTGCCAGCTACTTTTGATAATTCATTTTTTCTGTCGTATTACTCGGAGAGATCTTTTCAACGGGGTATCATGCGTGTTAAACGGGGATAATATGACCAAGTCATGACCTCAGGAAGTTGGCTACCCAACTAACCCCAATGGGGCCCATAAACTCTTGGTGTTACATCTCCTCAGGTTAGGGTTTTGGTTGTTTAGGGTTTGCTCTTATTGTTCAATAATAAAAATGCCCTTGAGCCTCATTGTAACGGATTTCAGAGGCATGTAGTTGCCACATCTCTCCTCAGAGATAAGCTACCATTGCCTGAGCTAGTTTATTTCTATTTCTGTTTATCCTGATCAGTGGTATCAGAGCGGTCTACTCTTTCTCTATTTTTCTTTGCATGTCCCCAATGAGGTCAGGATATAAGGAGTTAGGGATTGAACTGGTCGAACCTTTGCAAGACCAGCCTCGCAAATCTCGATGGTCTCCCATGGTGAAAAAAAAGACGAGAGGGCATGAGATCCTATCAAAATCTTGCTTGAAGAAGCCCTCGAGTGACAAAGAAACGCGATGATGGACAACTTTGCTCAGATCCTTCAGCGGCTACCTAGGGCGACGCATCTAATAGCTACTCTGGAAACTCCACACCCTTTAAGGTACAAGTTAACTTTGAAATCCCCATATTCGAGGGTCAGATAGATGCAGATGTCATAGATAAATGGTTAAATTTGCTAGAAGGGTATTTTTTTGTTCATGATTTTTCCATCTGGGAAAAGATTACTTTTGCTCTTCTCAAAGCAGCCCCCCACGTCAAGGATTGGTGGGAAACCTACTGCGAGCAGAAGGATGAAAGTATGAACTCACTGTTTTCAGCCGCTCCCACTTGGAATTCATTCCGGGATGCCATCAAGGAGAAGTACTACCCCGTCGAGAGCTATGAGGAAAAATACATAAAGTGGACTATGCTGGACAAGGAAGGGACCAAGATGTGCCGAGTTTACCAATGTTTTTCATACCCTTCGCACGAAGTTGGGTATCAAGGATTCTGAGAAACATTTGGTACTCAAGTACTGCGACTGCCTACATAGATACATCAAGGACGAGATGGATTTCTTGGACATTTCCTCGCTCGGCACGACATATCGATATGCTGTCAAGATCGAGCATAAGTTTAAACAAAAGGAAGCAAGACTTTGGATCTGCGAATCCGAAGAACAAAGGACAAAGCCAAGGCGGGGTGACCCAAGACAACCCGTCGAAGCCGCAAGAAAAGAAAAACACCACGAAGTCAAAGAAGGACATAGGAAAGTGGTGTGAGTTCCACAAGAGCCCCACTCACAGCACAAGTGAGTTTCGGGCCAAGCAGTCGCTGGTTGCCGAGTTGAAGGCTTCAAAGTCAAATGCATGTTCCGAACCTGAGTCAGAACCCGACAAGAGGAATGATAAAGGGCAGCAGATCATTGATGCGGAGACCAATGCCACTGTTGCCACAGCTAAGATCCATAATAATGAGCCCGAAGATCCAGAGGAGGAGGAACGCCTTTTCCACTCACAGATGTGGGTGAAGGGTTCGCTGCTGCAATTCATTGTTAACAGTGGAAGCCAAAAGAACCTCATTTCAGCAGAGGTCGTGAAGCGGTTGGGACTACCGACCATACCACACCCGCAACTATACATCATCGGGTGGATTCACCAAGGACGAGATCTCTGAGTCCGCTAGCAGTGCCGCCTTCCCTACAACATCAAGCCCTTCACAAATGAGGTATTGTGTGATGTTGCACCTCTTGATGTTTGTGATGTATTATTAGGCCAACCATACTTGTGGAAGTGACATGTTGTGTATGAGTCAAGGCCTTGCGCTATTATTATTTCCTTGTGTAATACATTATACAGGATATTAGAGGTAGCCCCATCTACTGCCATTTCTTTGATCTTTGCTAAGAAAGGCAATAAGATCATCTCTCAGACTAGGAAATTTTTATTTTTATTTTTTTCTTGTTTGCTCTCAAAGTAAGGGGAAGATCGTAGCCACATCCATGGCCCCCAGGAAGGGTTCCTCCATGCAGCAGAAGCAGGTGGATACGGTCATGAAAGGATACAGGGACATCTTCTCCTCACCGACAGGGGTACTGTTACACTGTCAGGTCAAGCATTCGTTCGATATAACTCCTGGAGCACCTCTACCCAACGAGTTGATATATTGCCGCTCCATTATGGAAAATGCCAAGTACAAGCAACAACATGATCAACATCAATTGTCACACAATTTTCAGGTGGGCAACAAAGTCTAGTTGTATCTGCAAAAAGAATGCCTTACAAGAGCCCATCAGAAGCTCAGACCACTCCGATATGGTCCTTACACCATACCAAGGCTGTGGGAAACAATGCTTTGGAGCACAACATTCCCCCATTCCTTGGTTTGCACCAAGTGTTCAATGCGGACTGCCCTCGACCATGCTTCCCACCTATCCCACTTGGACCCCCACCACTGTCTCTTTTAGTTTTTTTAGTTTCCTTAATTGTAGCACAATTTACTATTTTTAGCAGTTTTTCAGGTCCTAAACTTCCGGAGCCGTTTTGAGGCTCTAAATGACGTTATTTTGGAAATCTACTACCAAAGACTCTGTACAAGTCATTTTTTTCGTTGTAGTCATCGGAGAGATCTTTCCAATGGGGTATCATGCACGTCAAACAAAGATAATATGACCAAGTCATGACCCTAGGAAGTTGGCTTCCCAACTAACCCCAACAGGGCCCATAAACTCTTGGTGTTACATCTCTTCGGGTTAGGGTTTTGGTTGTTTAGGGTTTTATCTTATTGTTCAATAATAAAAAGGCCCTTTAGCCTCATTATAATGGAGTTCAGAGGCATGTAGCTGCCACATCTCTCCTCAGAGATAAGATACCATCTCCTGAGCTAGTTTATTTCCATTTCTGTTTATCTGGATCACCTGAACATATGGTCTCTTAGTCAAATGCAATGACCTAAGGGAGAGTACTCAAAATCAGTGTCCCCAACCAAGCCTATTAGTCTCTCGGTCAAACACAATGACTTAAGGGCTCACTCCAAGCCTCAGAACCAACCTCTCCAACCATAAGGTTTCTTGGTCAAACTCAATGACCCAAGGGAGTAACTGAAAGAATCTTCCCAACCATAAACCATGGTTTCTCAACGAAGCTCAAGGAAGATTCATGATGCTATATAATCAATGTTTCCTCTTTCCAAGAGATGGATTCTCAGCCACTCTAGGCTTCTTTAAGAAACAAACTTCATCTGGGATAGTGTCTATGTTAAAACATCAACCTAGTCATCAACATAAATGTGTTAGAGCCTCACAACTCTTCTTTGGATTGCATCCTGGATATAGTGATACACGATCTCAATGTGCTTTGACCTGTCATGAAAAAACAGATTCTCAAAAAGCTTCACATGACTTTAATTGTCACAATATATCACAGCCGATTCCAACACCTAATCAAACAAACTAGCAAACAACTTTTGAAGCCAAATTGCTTCACAACACATTGACCAATTAGTTGTATACTCAGCTTTAGCCATGCTAAGTGCAACATAGGTTTTCATCATACTCACCCATGATATCTAAGCTAAAACAACATCCAAAAGTGCTTTTCCTGTCTTCAGAATATCCAACCCAATAAGAATCTACAAATCCATGCAATAGATAGTCCAACGAGTCATTTAGTAGGATCACGCAAGTTAGCAACAAAGTCTTGTAGCTTATTCAAATTTTTCATCATGGAGGTGTAGATGGACTCGCAGTTCATCATGGAGGTGTAGATGGACTCGCAGTTCATCACGCCAAATTTCTGAAGGATCTCAAAAAAAAATTCAATAGGCTTATGCCACACTTTCAATCCTAGGTAGTAATGATTTAGACCAAGATCCTTCAATCAAATCCCTCTTACATTGGACAAAGAGGTCCCCGACCCTAGTTAGAAATAGATCATGACAATCACAGGCTCATATTCAATAACATATCAACATAGTTCTAAATAGCCATTAATTCGAGAGTACCATACACGAGGTGCCTAACTTCATATTCTTCTCCCTCTTATTTAGGTAATCCTTCACTTGGTACTTCTGACAATCTTCATCTTGGAAATCACAACTGAGTTCTTTTTGACATAGATCAAATATACTCCCTCTGAGTACATAACTCATCATGAGTCTCCTTGTCACTATATTTGCTTTGTTCTTACATTCTTTCGATTTGTTGTTATAGTTCTGGCATCATTCATCATGTACCTGCAATTTTCACAAGAGGACATGGAAGAACAATCACAACCAAGCAAGATATACAAACACGAGATTAATAGAAACACCAACAATAGTAATAAACAAGAAAGAGAGATATATAATATTTATCTTTTGAGAACATGTTGGTTCCCTCTTGATCTTAGCCTTCTTGTATACAACCTGCAAATCAACCTTGTCCACATCATCATCATTATGTCATTCCTTCCTCACAGGAGCTAGGGTTTCTTATTTCGGTGGGAGCAATCAATCCTATCTTTTTTTCATAAACACTAGGGATTTACTTATCAAGCCTTGTTGCTTACAAGGGTCTTCAAATCTTTTGATTTTCAATAAATGTCAAAACCCTAGATTTGTCATGTAGTTTACATTAGTGATGAAACTCATCATTGTTTTGTCCACATGTTGTCCTTGGTCCAAGCAACTCTGCTTTCTCATTATAGCAACATAAATTAGGTGTTCATTCAAATGTATAAGTGCTAAATTCAAGTAGCTAACTGTAAGATCTTCCATAGCAACACATATGCCATGAAGTTAAGAATATTTGGACACACTAGGTTTATCAATATCCCAGTTTACTATGATGGGACAATACTAGGTTTATACATGACGTTGATCTTAAAGAGGGACTCGACCTATTTCTCATTGTAATCAAGATTCCTTCATCACAATGTGTCATGATAGTGATCTCCTTCTTTCCAAACTGATCATTCATTAAAGATAGAGATCAAAACAAGGTTAATGAGATATCTTGCTTGTACATGTTGATGTTTCACAACTCGAATTGAAGTGATTGTCATTTATTCTATTTATACAAATAATATTTCGATGACGACTATTTATCTAGTAATGTACTTTAGCCTTCAATCTTGAATGGCAACAAGCGATTGTTAGAGGCCTGTAGCTTCAACATTTAGACTTAATACCTTCAATACTTTGTACATAGGCTTGTTGAAATCAGCCCACGTAGCAAACCACAAGTAAAATAAACAACTAAATATATAAATTTATGTAATTAATAATCAACACATAACTATTCAACTATTTAGCATAGAATTTTTGAAAAATGTGAGCAAAGACGACTTACATGTATCGACGACATTCTTTGTGATTTTGGAGTTGAATGTTATTTGAATTCCGCTAATCACAACAAAATTTTTGGGGAAGACTCTCCACCCAACCGTAGGCTCGGATGCACATAATCTTTCTACAACTGGCCATCCCCGAGTCCTCAATCAACGTACTACTGCCAGGGAATCCTTGTCTCACAACACTTTTTTTCAAGAGAATAAATGAATGAATGAATGAATGAATGAATATCATCCTCTTCATTGTCCATTAAATAGACCAAACGGTTCCAAAAATGGAATGAGATCCGCATGCACACATTCCATGTGTCAACATGCCAAATTTTATTTCATTATTTTAAGTTTTACTTAATTTAATATTTCTCTTAATTTAACTCTTTCTTATTTTATTCATTTTTACTTTTTGTTAACTTTACTTATTCTTACTATTTTTATAGTTTAACTTTTATATATATTTATTTATAACTCTAGTTTATTATTTATTATTATTATATTCTCTTATTATTTGTTTACTATTATTATTATTTTTTTCATCATTTACTATTTATTTATTATTATTATCTTTTTATTTTATTGTTTACTATTATTATCTTTTCTTTCTTGTTTATTATTTATTTACTTATATTTTAATAATATATTATATTATATTATGTATTATGTATTATTTTTATTTTTATTAGGGCCATTACATACTCCCTCTATTAAGGAACTTCGACCTGAAGTTAAGTGGAATCATTTAACATTTTATTTTATTTAATTATTTATTGCTTCATGTTTTCCCTACACACTCTATTGAACTAGTATAACCAACATACATCGGAAGTTTCTATAATGCCAGGGAGATCCCAATGAATCTCTGTCATTTTTCCCAACTTTCGAAACCAGGCATAAAGCCTCATCGGTCTATACCATAACCTATGGCTAGCCTCAAGGCTTGTGCTAAGGCTTAGACCTCATCCAAGGTAGGCATCCGGTCCTAGTATTCAATGACTCTGGGCATCTCACAAGACTAACCCACTCCCTCCACACTCACTAAGGTGCACAACCCTAAGCATCGAAGTCCTTACACCCCCACTAGGCTTTGACATCCCAATCCATTATCAGGCACTTGGCCTACAATATCAGGCACTTGGCCTCCTCAAGCCAGTCCCATATCCCCTCAAGAGTTATCCATCAATAGCTATACAAGACAAATGAACCATTGACATATGTAGTGTTGATTGAGTTTGTCCCCAAGCCATATGGTATTACTTGTTCTTCCTTTCAGGGATCGGCTCCCACGAGATCATTAAATAAACCTACCCTCTCAGCTCATTTGTGGATTTCCTGTCAATCACCACATCTCAACATACATCCAATGCATTAGTTATAATCATAATATCATAAAAATAATCCACATGCCAACTCTTGCATGCCATCATGAAAGCATAACATCATTTCTATCATAACATTTTGAATAGTAAAAACTGCGTGCTGATGCAAGTCATAAAATTTGCATGCAATTCCACATGCTTCACATCATGAAACACCATCATTAGTTATAACATCAACATATTTGCATCAAAGATAGATCATGACATCACATGATAAACTAAATAAATGTCAATATAACCTCATTTCATAACATCATAATCCCTATGCCACATTATGCATATCATATCCATCATAAGCATATAACATCATTATCATAACAAACTAAATGAATAAGAACCACATGTGCATAATTATCCTCTTACCAACATATTATGAAACATCATCAATATGAGAATCATCTCAATACTTATCAAATATAAAACAATAATATACTATAAGCATTCTTATTATGTTTCATTAGAAAAATCAATTTCATTTGCTTGTATAAACATTGAATACGAACTATAAACTAAGATTATTCAACATCCATCTAGGATCTAGGATGTCTCATCAACACTATTAGTATTGTGTTCTAAAAAATATGCCAATTGCTTCCAATAATCATTCCCTCTTATTTCAATAAGAAAGTTCATAATTTACCGGAAAGACAGCCACACTATCAATGTGCTATAGTTTTGATACAATCTCTTCACTTGCAAGTTTCACCATCTAGAGTCATAATCTCTACTTAAGCTATTACAAGTCTTACCATCATTCCTTAATTTTTTTTTTTAATTTCCAATACATTGACTCATTTAATCCATATACATAAGTCACCAATGACACAACTTCTTACCCTTCACATTAATTGTTTGTTTTTTATTAGTCATTAAGACTCAACTTATCTCCTTTACCGATGGTAGAAAATTATTATCTTTAATATATACCTTTCAATTTTGGCTTGTTAACATTGTGAAGCATTGAACCGCTATTACCCTTATCATCCACCAAAACATTTTATATGCGTGGTGTGCTTGGTAACTTCTACTATTTTACATGGTATAAACTTGATAAATTTCTTCTACAAAAGCCTCAATATATCATCAACCTAGTCATGAAGCAATGAGTGAAATTTAGTCAAGTACACCCTCTATTAGTTGATTTTCGCTTCTTTTGTCAATTTGTGTGTAGTCCTTATCAGGGTCTCATTATAGAATTTCCAACAGTTTCCCTTCCTACACTTCATGCTCGATGTTTTCTCATTAGTCTACATAGTTTATATCCTTTTCCAACAATTAAACCATCATTATCCTTGAAATATTTTCCTAGTTTAACACTTGTCATTTCTCACCAATTACAAGTATTCATAATTTCTAATCTTGACACTTTTAAATTATGTAGGTCATCACTATGAGCCTTACCAATCTTCTTGTTCAATCCACTCATCAATATCTTTACGAGAACTTGCCACTTAATATAAGCCCCATAAATTAACCTTAGACATTAATACATTGTCACATTTGCCTTCCCACTTTAATATTATACACTTTAAAGAAATGTATGAACTTAATTAGCTACTCCAGTCCTAAAATTTCATATTGTTGTTATTAGCATTGGCACCTTGCTCGATTATCCGTAATCTTAGACTTACCATGAAATAATACATCTATGTTAAGACATTCTCCATTTTTCCGCTTGAAAAATCTCTCTCTCTCTCTCTCTCTCTCTCTCTCTCTCTCTCTCTCTCTCTCTCTCTCTCTCTCATCTCTATATATATATATATATATATATATATATATATATATAGCCCTCTTTACTCCTCCATACAAAAATTCATAGTTTTATTGCTACTATAATCTAATGTTACCATTATTCCTACAACTTCCTTAAAAAATGATCATCACCATCATCTAATCCTTTAACATCACTGGTTGATTGACATTATTTACTTTTCAATACATGTCATCTTCCATTAGACCTTATATTTATTCTCATCTTGGCTCCTAACAAACATTTACATGTTTAACAACCACCATTTGCTATCATCAAAATCTGCAAGTTCGGCCTTTGTTCTTCCTTCATAAGGTATTTTATCAAACATATATTGTTATTATTGGAAATCAAATTTATAAGCTTTCATTCCTTTCTTATAGTCGTTAGCTCTTTATAATTATTTTCCATCACCACATTCTAATACTTTCTGCCCCTTGCATACTATGTTGGAGTATATTTCTTCCATCTTTAACTTCATTTAATGTATACTTTTAAGGAATGTGCTACGTTTCTATTAATTTGCTTAATTATAGTTTCTCTAAATCTTGCCTTAATAGATATTGTCTTCTTTACTTCCTTGGGTCGCGTCAGCTAATTGAGCATACTATGCAATTGTATATTATTTTGTATCTAATGGTCTTGTCTTAATATATCTGTATTCAATATTCATTGTTGGTCTTCCTTTCATCAATAAGCTACATCCTCGAAAAAGAGTAAATCAATAAACTACCCATATTTCCAACATTCACCATAAATCCAAAATTTCAAACACTTCATCCACTTCAACCCACTAATTCAAATCACTATGACTAGGTTGTTATTTCCATTAAATTCCTCTTCTCAAAGTTGTGAAAATAATCAAATATAATCTCAGCGTTTCACTTGACAATTAAGAATGATAAGAATTTTTTTTTTCTTCTTTTTCTTCTATTGGCTAAAAATTTTAAAAGAGAAAATTCAGCTAAGCTTAATAGATATTATATCAATTGATGTAAAAAGTTTCCTAATCCACATGCGGTCATTCATAATCATGAAAGAGTTCATATAATTTTTTTCTAATTTTAAATCATCATAAAACAATATCAATTTTAGTAAGCAATTATATTAACTTTTCATATATATATAATTTCATTAAAATTTAACTTTCACCTATAATATTACATAAATATTAAAAAAATCTATCTTTAAATTTATTTTCATGAATACTTTATCCATAATTAACTTACACTCAATAACTTACTGACTTAAAAATTTTCACAAATCTTTTTACAAATTAAACACTTCTAATAAATAATACAACTTATACTTTTATTTTTATATATATATATATATATCACTATTATTACTTTCACATTTTCTAATAACACATTTATATAATACATTATAGATAACTTTAAATTTCATCTCATAATATATAACTATTATTATTAATCAATTTATTTATCACACTTATTCATTAATATTTTATAAGGTTATAAATTATAGAATAAACATTAATATTAAAAAATAATTTATTTTTCAATTTATCATGTAAGATACATATGTTTTTCTTTTTTATTTTTCATTTACATATATAATAAAATAACATTATTCAAAAAAATATGCTTATAACTATTTTTCATAGTTTCTAACCTTTTGGTTTCTTAATAGAAATTATGTAAGCGATAGGTTGATCACATGAAAAGGGAAATAATACATACATCTAATAATCGATAGGTTGATCACATGAAAAGGGAAATAATACATATATCTAATAATTTAAAGCGATCTAACTTGATCAAGAATTTTGCATGTTATTTAATATTTTATTCATTTTTTTAAAAGATATTTTATGACATTAATATAAGTACGACATAACTAATTAAAACAATTAAAAGTTATATAATATTTTTTATTATAATACTGAAATGATTACGAGTTAAAATAATATTTTTATTATAATATTTTAATTGTTAATTAGATTAGTAATTTGTCTGGCGAGGAATTCAATTGAAAATAAATATAAGAATATTATTAAATTGCTAATGCTCTTTTTGGAAAGTTAATTACTAGATAAATTGAACCACCAATTGAAAAGTGTTTAATGATATAAGAATTAATTACCTAATAGTGAGTGAAGGTGGGAATACACACTTTGTATGGATGCCCACTTTTCTGTCAGCATAGTGGGGTTTTCTCCCACTACTTCCAAGTTTTTTTTGCAACATAGTTGTAGATAAATTGAAGAATATACTTGTGGGTACTTTACTGTTAGAATGACCATCAATTTGC
Source organism: Pinus taeda (assembly GCA_000404065.3). NCBI lineage: Eukaryota > Viridiplantae > Streptophyta > Pinopsida > Pinales > Pinaceae > Pinus > Pinus taeda. The sequence goes on from APFE030269994.1 coordinate 65,948, forward strand.
AGGGGTCTGAGTGGTAGGAATCCATGCTCCAACGACTTTCTACGCAAATGAAGAATTAATGTGTTCCTCATGTTTACAAATGAAATCTTAACATTGAAAGCCATCAGGGAGAAGTTTCTCCAAAATTTTATTACTTACACTGTAAAAAAATAATAAATATAATGAAATTCCCATACCAAAACAAGCCTCAAAATACCACATACCCTCATAAAATTTTAATTATGGCTCAAAATACCACATACCCTCATAAAATTTTAATTATGGCACAAGATCGCAAGGAAGAGGAGATCATATTAGAATCATTTATTTTTAGAAATAAAAGATAATATATTTAGAGTATTTTACGATGATCCTAATTAAGCATTTCTTATTACATATATATAAAATCACGTTATTTTTGAAAATAAAAGATAATATATTTAGTAGTCTTAATTTCACCACAAATAAAATTATGGATAAATCTAATTAAGTATTTTTCTCAAACTTTTACCTAGAGGTCGCACAAAGTTGAAACCCACTCTAATACCATATGTAACAACCCATAATTAAAATAGATAACTAAATACATCAATTAATGTGATTAATAATCAACACACAACTATTTAACTATTTAGCATAGGATTTTTGAATAACACGAGCAAAGATGACTTACTTGTATTGACGATATTCCTTAATATGATTTTGGAATTGAATGCTATTTGAATTCTGCTAACCACAACAAAATTTTTGTGGATGACTCTCCACCCAACTGTAGGCTCAGCTGCACATAATATTTCTATCGCTGACCACCCTCGAGCCCTCAATCAACATACTACTACCAATGAATTCTTTTTCTCACAACATTTTTCTTCCGAGAGAATGGATGAATCTCATCCTCCTCATCATCCATTAAATAGGTCAAACGGTTCCAAAAATGGAATGAGATCCGCATGCACACATTCCATGTATCAACATGTCAATTTTTATTTCATTATTTTAAGTTTTACTTAATTTAATATTTCTCTTAATTTAACTCTTTTTTATTTTATTCCTTTTTACTTTTTATTAACTTTACTTATTCTTACTATTTTTATAGATTACTTTTATATATATATTTATTTAGAGCTCTAATTTATTATTTACTATTTTATTTATTTATTATTATTATATTCTTTTCATTATTTATTATTTATTTACTATTATTATATTTTATTTATTATTACTATTATTATAGGGGCATTACAGTGCGGGACACATTTGAATTCAACATAACAATTGTCCTTAATATAATGCATGCAATTTTTCTGAGGTAGGACATAGATACAGTGTTTTGGTTGAGGCATACTAGAATATCAGCAGCTCACAAGACTCTATACCCATATTTCATTCTACTTGATAGAGCTCCTTATGCTGATGAGATATCAAATACACAAACAAGAGTTATACACATCTCACACACAAAGAGTTAAATGAGACATCAAAATTTTAGATTATCTCTCAACTATCCATCATCATAGAGTTGTCATTCCTTTTTGTCATATCAAGGCAACTTTTATATCACATATTAACAATATTTCCTTGAGGACTATAATAGTTTAACAGGATGAGGGGACTTCATCATACTTGATCTTCTAAAGGCTTGATACAATATTGCAAACCTTAAGATAAAAAGATCCATTCCTTCCATGCTAGACTTGTACTTGATCTTGATAGAGCTCCTTAAAAAAATATTACAGAGAAGACAATACATAACTCAATTTCAAATGTCAAGATTCAGTCTTTGTCACACTTCTTCTCAATCTTTGTCATTAGGAGAATCTTTGTTCTTTAGTACAATGTCTTCCATAATGCACAAGAAAATGAGAATGCTAACACAAAGAATTTTAAATTTTCTTCCTCTTGGTCTTCTTTCTTTGACAAAAATATTCTCACTCTTAAGGGATTTGGTTCAAAGGTCTATTAGGTCTTTATACATAGCTCTTGGCCATCATCTAAGAACTTCAAATTCTTCTCTTTGATTTGTAGACATTTGATCTTCAAGGCTAGAGGCCTTTAAATCTACTTTTAGATATTCTTACAAATGCAAGAATAAAATTAAGGCTCCTCTGAAATTACACAACCTCTGTCCTTGAGATGACTTTAGACCTTCATTTTGGTTCAATATTTTAGACTTTTATCACTTGTGACAATAAGAGACTTGTTGAAAACTTGAAGTTCTACGCTGAAACAATTACTTAAAATAAAACTTCTTCCATCTGCGAATTCAATTAAGCAATTGTAGATACAACATACACCATATAAATCATATGCAAAATAGAAGACAACCAAGAACATAAAGAGACATAGAAATTTAGGTCCAATTACTAGGGAAAACCCCACAATGGGAAAACCCAACCAAATTCTTCTTCTATTAGAAATCAATTGTTCAACAGAGAAACAAAATACAATGAGAGAATGAAGAAGTTCACCAAAATCTGAAGAAGATCTCTAATAACTGCAGCTAATGTAAACACTGAATCACTTTGGCTCACCAAATTATGCTCTTACTCTCCAAGTCTTTCTCTCACTCTCTCAATCCTTCACTAGACTCTCCAACTCTCTCTTTCACAAGTTCGAAGTCTCCTTTTACAATGCACAAGAAAGAGTGAAGATGACAGGCACATATATATAGGAGGAGCAAGGAGTTTGAGCCATGAAGGAGAGGAGTAACTTGCATGCCTTGAGAGGGAGTTACCTATTCCATTTAGGGAAGAATGCGTGCCTTTGTAATTCATGCCATTAAGGAGGTACACTTGCCTTTGTAACTCAGGCCATTGATGACGTATGCTTTCCTTTGTAACTCATGCCATAAAGAGAAGTATGCATGCCTTAAGGACAAAGTGTAACTTATGCACTAAAGAGAGCGTAAGAGGAATATTTTATGATGAGACTTTAATGCAAGTAAGAGGAGTGAAATGAATCTGTTAAGTGAGAGAGAGAGGGATATGAGTGACATCAAGGAGAGAGAGAGGTATGAAGTGGCATGGTTAAGTGCCAAGTAGGAGAGATGACATGTATTTCCATTTTAATAATAATAATATTATAGTATCATAAGGATAATAACAATAATAATGATAATATTGATGATTAAATAAAATTTGAACAATTGAGTTTGATTAAGAATAAGTTAAGTGATTTTCCCTCATCTATACTTGATTACCAATTGAGACAAGGTGATTTACTATTTTTGGAAAGTAATGCTTGAAATGATAGACATGACTTTCTATTTTCAGAAAGTAACTCTAGAATAGTCATAAATGAGATTTTATTCAAGGAAATTCATCCCTTGGTTGCCAATTTTCAACAAGGCTTTCAGCCTATTGATGGTCTTCAAGGTCCTTTTATAGATTATGACTCTATTGGATTTCTTGTTTATGTGGAGATTTCATTTCAACCATAGTTTTAAGACTATATGGCCCATAATATTTGAGATTTTTGGTCTTTCTAGAACATAGGTAATGTCGGTCTCTTCAAATATTTAAATGATTTTCAAAGAGTACCAAGTTAGCCCTCCACAAGGTGTCTAAAAATTGTTTTTAATTGTCCACAATGATCTCGACTTAGTTCTAAACTAGGGGAAAATTTTGGCCTTCTTTCTTGTCCCAGAAAGCTTGGTCTTCATCATAGAATAGATTCTAATTTCACCTTTGAATGGGCTAAGATATTATCACAGACAAGGCTCTACCTTTACTTCAGAGCCATGCACACTTCCACAAATATTCAAACCTTAGAATTTATCATTGAATTTGATCTCGTGCTCAGAATACTTAGCTTATTCTAGTCATACAGTGAAGGAGGAGAGTCTTCTTATGTTATGCAACCATCTCATACAATAGAATAAGAGATAGATCAATGACTTCAAAATTAGCCTCTTCGAGGGGGAACCTCCTTTAAATTACACAAATGAACAATTCTTGGATGATACAAATGACAAAACCTCCTTTATATATATAGGAGTCTAAGGGGTCACAATATAATCAGAGTCGACATAAAAATAATAATGTAAGGGCACAAAAATAGAAATGGGGCACAATAAAAATAATATGGGGACAACAGGGGCAGAACAATCACAATAATGGGTTACAATGACAATAATAAATGGGGAATACACTAGTACTGTGGGGACTAACATGCCCATCTGATTCACAAAATTATTGTCCTCAACGCTTGAGTAGTTCTGGATGCTTCTCTATAAAATTCTCATCCTCCCATGTGGAATCTTTAGTGGGTAAGTTTTTCCACTTGATGAGATACTCTGAAATTGATCAATTTCTTAGTTGTAGAGTTCTTGTCTCTATGAATGCTTTAGGTTCCAATATGATTTTTCCTTCCTCTTCAAGTTATGACAATATTGTTTGAACTGGGAGCTTGTCACCTATAACCTTCTTTAAGCATGAAACATGGAAAACTGGGTGCACTCGGGAAGGTGTAGGAAGCTCCAATTTGTATGCCATAGTACCAATCTTTTGCAACACCTTGTATGGACCATAATACTTTGGTGATAATTTATTATATTATTAGCTTGCTTGAGGGAAATTTGTTTGTACGGTTTTAGTCGTAGAAATATCTAGTCACCTACATCAAAACTTCTTTCACTGTGATGTTGATCTGCCTGTTGTTTCATTCTATTCTGCGCCAAAGTGAGGTTATCCTTTAAGAGTTGGAGAACTTGTTGTTGATGCTCGATGTGATCTTCCACTACTTGAACCTTAGAATTTTCTCTTGATGTGATGGATGGTGGATGATATCCATAAAGTGCCATAAATGGGGCCATTTTTGCTACATTATGAAAGGAAGTGTTATACCACCATACAGCTAGAGACAACGACTTGACCCATTGTGTATGTTTATCAGATACAAAGCAACACATATATTCTTCCAAACATTTGTTCACTATATTAGTTTTTCCATCAGATTGAGGATGATAAAATGAGCTATGAGCTAACTGATTACCCAGACAAGAAAATAATTCCATCCAAAAATCTCTAGTGAAAATCCCCATCTCTGTGGCTTACAATAATCTTTGGGTTTCCATGTAGCTTTTGAATTGTTTCCATAAATGTAGTAGCAACTGTACTGGCTTTAAATGGATGAGATAATGCACAAAAGTGTGCATGATTGGTAAGTCGATCAACTACCACCATGATGACACTCTTTCCTTCAGAATTGGGTAAACCTATGAAAAAATCCATTGAAACCTCCTCCCAACGTGGATTTGGAATGGATAAAGGTTGTAATAGACATGAGGTCTTAATTGTCTCAACTTTATTTTGTTGTCAAACCAAACATTCTGCCACAAAATTTTGAATATCAGATTTAAGGCCATCCCAAAAAAATTCCTTCTTAACCCTGTGGTAAGTTTTCAAAAATCACGATTTCCCTTCTAAGGGAAAGGTGTGCAATTCCAGAAGAATCTTTTGTTTGAGTTGGGAATTCTTACAGAGGTATAAGCAATCTTTGTACCATAACAAGTCATTTTTCTAGCGAAATGTATCATGTGTACTGCGATCTTGCTGCAACTTTTGAATGAGTGCCCACACTTATTCGTCATTCTTCCATTCATCCCTTGCTTCATTTATCTAATCTGGTTGGATGATAGAAATGGCACAAAGCAATGCTTTCACATCCTCATCCTTTCTTGAGAGTGCATCTGCAACAACATTTTGCTTTCCTTTTTTGTAGATGATTTCAAAGTCATAACCCAACATCTTTGTGACCTATTTTTGCTGCTCTTTTGAAGATAGTCTTTGTTCTAAAAAGTATTTAAGACTATCATGATCTATTTTTACCTTGAAGTGTCTTCCCATTAAGTAAGGTCACAATTTCTTAAGTGCATGTAGTATTGCCAACATTTCCTTCTCATAAATAGCTTTATGTAAATACTTTCCTTTGATTGGACGACTTTCAAAAGCAACAGGTCTTCCTTCTTACATTAAAACAACCCCAATTCCATTTCCTGAGGCATCACATTCCACAATAAAGGTTTTTGTGAATTCTGGCATAGCTAAGACCAATGCTTGGCACATTTCCTCTTTAAGATGTTCAAATGCCTTTGTTTCTTTTGGAATCCAAGAAAATGCATCTTTCTCCAGTAATGTTGTTAGAGATGCTGCTATTCTCCCATAATTCTTAACAAACTTGCAATAATACCTTGTCAACCCGAGAAATCCTCGCAGATGCTTTATGGATGTGGGGATTTTCCATTTCTTAAAGGATCTAATTTTTCTAGGGTCTACCTTAACACCTTCATGAGATACAATATGACCTAGATATTCCACCTCCTGTACTCCAAAGAAACATTTGGAGGTTTTTGCATATAATTGTTTCTCCTACAATAGTTTGAGCACCATGTCAACCTGTTGAACATGCTCCTTCCAATACTTTCTATAGATTAGTATGACATAAAAAATACTAACATAAATTTTCTAAGGAAGGGTTTGAAAATGGAATTCATCAAACCTTGAAATGCAGAAGGTGCATTGGTAAGGCCAAAAGGCATGACAAAAAATTCATAATGACCCTCATGAGTTCTAAATTCTATTTTCAGAATGTCTTCAATCTTCATTATGATTTGATGATATCTTGAATGAAGATCCAACTTCGTTAAGTAAATTTCTCCATGTAATTCATCCAATAATTCATAAATGATAGAAATGAGAAATTTATCTTTAATAATGAGCTTGTTGAGCTCCCTATAATCCGTACACATGCGCCATGATCCATCCTTCTTGTGCACCAATACTATTAGAGAAGTGAAAGAACTTTGACTAGGTTAAATTATACCAACCTCTAGCATTTCTGCAACCATACATTCAATTTCACGCTTTTGGGCATAGGGATATCTGTAAGGCCTGATGTTTTGAGGAACAGTTCTTGGAATCAAATGAATAGCATGATCATGATCATGAATAGGTGGGAGGCCTTTGGGAGTCTCAAATACCTTAGAATGATTGTCCAAGACCTTTTGGATATTTAGAGAAATATATGATTTCAATGTAGGAACCTCTAGTGAACATAATTGTGCAATTACACCCCATTTTTCTTTCTTTAGAAGCTTTGTCATGCTATTAGATCTGATTATCTTTCCTGGTTTCCCTGCGATAAACCTTAATTCAACTTCCTTTCCTTCCCAAAAAACATTCAAGAAAAGCTCTTGAAAATTAAAAGCTATCACACCCAAAGATTGTAGTCATCGGACTCCTAGTACAACATCAACACCATCCATTGGAATGGAAAGCATTGGAATAATCAATACATATTCTCCCATGGATAGCTTGATATTATGTCACTTTCCAGAGCAATTTATGGTTCCTCTATTTGCAACCATCACTTGACACTATGGTGCAGGATATAGGAAGCAGTTCAATTCCTTGGCTATCTTACAATGAATAAAATTATGGGTACTACCTGAATCAATGAACACTATTACCTTTTTCTTCTTAATATGTCATTCTATCTTAAGAGTTTGAGGAGTGGTAATTCCTGCCAATGCACTACAATATATGGTCAGATTAATTTCTTCTTTCTCTATGGTTGGTTCCTAGTGTATATACTCTTCTTTTGATATTTCTTGTTCCTTTTCTTCCTCCTCTTCACAATCTATGAAAAATATTTTCTTCTCATCACACTTATGACCTTTAGTGTATTTGTTATCACAACTGTAACAAAGCCCTTTTGCTCTTTTTTCTTCCAATTGTTGTGGTGTTAACCTTGTAGGTTGTAGAAGGCTAGGGGCAACAACACTTCCATCTCTACAGTTGTGAGTAGTAGGCTTCTTTGTTGCCATAATTTTTCTTGCCAACCTGAATGCCTTCTCCAATGAATAAGGTTCCCAAAGGTGATACCTCATGTTGGATTTTATCCTTTAAAGTCCTTATGAAAAACATTAATCCTATGCTCCTCTGGAATATCATTTACCCTTATATTCAATTTTTGGAAGTCCTCAATGTGATCCACCATTTAACCCTTTTGTTTGAGATTTATCAATTGGCTAAAGAAGGTGTTGCTCTTTGTATCCTCATAATGTGCTATCATTTCCTCCATAAAAATTGACCAAGTGACAATTTGTTTATGAGAGAAAAGCGATCAATACCATACAAACTAATTGGGTTTCAAATATAAAGTTTCAATGCGTACCTTTTGTGTGTTTTGCACATTATGGAGATCTAAATGCTCCATCTGTAGTATCCATGTTACGGGATCCTTGCCATCAAAATTACTGGTATCGATCATTGGAACATGGTGAGTCTTCAATCCAACATTAGAGTCTATGAAATCATGATTAACATTTCTTTTTTTCTCATCATGAGTTTCCTCTACTACCCTTTCGCCATTAGGAAGTCTTTCTTGTAGCAACTTTGTCAAACCTTCCATGTCTTTCTTCAAATCTTCCATGTCTTTCTTCAAATCTTCCATCGCGCCTTTCAATTTTGATTCTATACCATCGATCTTAGATTCCATTCCATTCTTAAAACCATTCATCTTAGCTTTGATTCCATTCATTTTAGCTTCAATTACTTTTTGTGAGAGCAAAATTTGTTGCACTTGGTCTCGTAATGTTTATATATCATGTTGCATTTATTCCTCTTCTTCATGTGTCATAGTAGATATTTCAGGTTTCTTACTAGGTGTTTCCATTTTCTTTATTTGGGTCATCAATTAATGATAATTATTCTTCACAATTCCCTTTGAATCACTTCAAACTACTTTCTCAAACAAAACTTATGCAAATTTAAAAAAAAACTACAAACTTTTTTTTTGTTTTTTCACTTTGTAGGAGCTCGATATTGAATCTGATGTATATATGTAATTTTGGATCTCCAAGGTCTAAAATTTTGACCTGTGATATCCCTCTGAGTCCTCTTTCCAACCCCATAAATCTGATCAAGATTTTTGTTATTACTCCTCTGAATCTCCAAGGCCGAGGAAGAGCCCAGCTGAGGTAACCACAAACCAATCTTTTGACTTGGTAGCTAGGCTAGATATATTAGCTCATGGTTTTTTGATTTGGTTTTGATTGGGGTAGTCACTAGATGAGTGAATTAGGTCAGAGAATGAACTAGGTCATGGCATGAGAGAATCAGAATTGCAGACATCTCATGGTGCAAGGTAGGCAAGTTACTTCAATAATTTGTAGTATATTGATGAAATGGTTTAGACTGGTGAGGTGCTAAAAAGAGAATGAAAATCATGAATTCTTTTTAAACTGAAGAAATAAAACAACTTATGATGATTTTCCCAAAACAAAGCATAGAAGATGAATTCTGCTTATCACACCTTGAAAATCAAACATATTTAGAATTGAAATGGATCATGGAAGATACAAAAAATTCACACACATGTAACTGAAGAAGAAACAATATCAAAATACCATGCCACAATAATCCCACCAAAATAACTGCAACTCATCCAATATATTCCATGCCAAAGTCTGAACACTACTACAATATCCAATGGAGTCCAACCTGTAGAATGACTGAAACAATACATGATATAAGCCTCAAACAAACTCCTCCCAACCATCATGGGTCGAATCCATGAGAGGAGGAGCAGTTCCACCAAAATATGAACTGATAGCTAGAGTGTAGGGTGGTCAAAGTGACTCATCCCTAATTACAATGAACTGATTCATTACACCTCATAGAGTCTATTTATCTAATGTATTTACCCTGGGTAATAGTAAAAAGACCATAATTACATTGACATGATCAATTACATAGTAAAAAGTTGATTTCCCAAGAGGAAAATCCAATCGGGAGAAAAACAGTAAAAAATTAGGCAACTGGTCAAACACACAACGTCAGTGTCAAATGCATAACACTAGTGTCAAATTCACAATGCCATCTTCAGAACCACTTTTTCCTATCGTCTCAGTGTCGAAATTGAGCCAAGGATAGCTCGTTGGAAAGCGTATCCTATCTAGTTTCCAGATCTACCTTTATTTTGAAAAATGGAATTTATTTGTCCCTCCAAAAATGGATTCTCCCAAGACTAGTCAAACACGTAGCGTCAAGGTGAAAAAGGATACAAAACATTGATATTTTAGTTGTTTTTCACCTTTTCACCTACTAGTTGTGTAAAACAAGGCTTGTAAAGTTGTTTTCCTGTGTGTTTTCCCTGCTCTGAATTCAATGGTGGTCTTTTTTTGGCCAAAAAGTGTGTCAAATAAAAGAGCAATGCCAAGGGCGCTGCGCCCTTGGCATTCTAGTTGTCACAAAATTGTCTATGATTGCTGAAAAACACAAAAACTTCAAAATTACCCCAAAACTTCTCAAAATTGCTGAAATTATTTATGATCATGTGGTTTATGCATGGAATGAGGCTTTAGCAAGGATATCAAGTCTTCCTTCCTCTTCTTGCTTGTTTAAGGCTTCAATCTTTGCATTAGCTCTTCTAAGCTTTGCCCTGGAATCTTGTTCCTCATGACATAATGCTTTTCCATCCTCCTTTGTATGTCATTCTCTATTGTCTATCTTCCTCCTCCAATCTATCTTCCTCCTCATTGTAATTTATGTTCTCTTCTTCTACCATGGTGTCTTAGTGTAAAACCCTAGGGAGATGAAATAGTAGTGGAATATAAGTGTGGGGAGTTAGGAATGGTGTGAGGAAATTCAGAGAGATGAAGGAAGGGGTTTATGGTTTAAGGGAAGTGACAGGGAGTGGGAATGTGATGGGATTGAGGATAGGGAATTTTATTACAGGTTAGGGGGTTTTGGGAGCCTAGGCAAATGGAACACCTAGGTATTAGGGTTTTGGGAATAAAGGGCTTTGGGAAGTAGTGATATGATATGGGGGTTCAGAAAGGGTTTAACAATGATATGGGAAGGGAATAGAAGTACTAGGGAGTGAAATTGGAGGTGTAATTGGGATTTGACTGTGATACTAGGGTTTCTATCAAGAAAAACATTAAATTTTACAATCACATGTAAAACACCACAAAATGACTTGAGGAATGCTAGGAGGGTGTATCTAAGCATTACTTACTTGCTGGAGGATGAGGACAACCAATATTGAAGTTTTTGGAGCAATGGAAATTTGTTTGGAGGATGATGAGCAATTTACACAAACATGCAACGTAACGCACAAACGCACAGTGTAACACTGAAACGCTTCCTCCACTTGCAAGCCTTGCAGTGCCATCTTAAAACCAACTTTTGAGTGCCTTCTGGGAGTCTCAATTGTGATCATGATAGCTCGTTGGAAATATCTATCTATTGGCTACACAATGGACCTATCCAGCACTAAAAATGATCACGTATAGCCCCTCAAAAATCAATTCTCTCAAGACTGGTCAAAAAGTGCAGAATGAGGGTGCAAAAATGAAGTGTGCTCTTGCATAAAACGTTTGGATGTCTTCCTCAACTCCAAATTGAGCTCATGATATATAATTGGAAATATATGTTTGTCTAGGTATCATTTGACTCATCAAGAAAGTCATTTGGACACTCCACATAGGAGAAAAATTGATTTTCCCAAGGTCGCTCCAAAAGTGTAGCAACTCTCTTGTAACAACTGTATTTTTGACATTTCACACAAACCGTAACACGTGTAAAAAATAAAGGAGCTTTTTCATCCTTGGAATATTAGAGACAAAACCCTCTCTCATTTTTGTAAAATTCATCTCTGTTTGGTTAGAAACATACTTTGAACGAAAATTGACCCTATGTGTGGCAAATAATTTGTCCCTTGGAATGATTTCTGGAAAAATGATGGAGACATGATGTTTATGAGTTGGAATGGCCTCATACTTGCTAAAATGACCTCCCTTATGCTTCCTCTACTTAGATGTATTTGATTCCATAGCCAACCCTAGCTCAGTGGGAGAGGAAATTAGGGTTTAGTGCTTGTGGAAAATGATGATTTGGAGACCCTTGGGAAAAGACAACTCCCTTTGGCGTTCACTTAGATTTTGAAACTTTACCCCTTTCAATTGACTATTTCCTTTGAAATTGATCTTCTTGGTGGATTTGGAAACATAATGACTTTGAAACTCTTCCTTTTGGCTGATGCAACTTTGAACTTACAACACTTGGAACTATGAGAATTATTAGGCTGAATCTTGTTTATTCTTCTTCACTTGTTGGGATTTTATGTAGGAGATGGTGTTTTAGTGGACCTTGGAAAAATGAAACCTAAAGACCTAATGGGACCTTAAATGAGCAGACTCTAGGTGAACTTGACTGACACAAAACATGATGAAATGAGCCATTGATGGTCAATGTATGCTTAGTAAAACACATGAAGGTGGGCCAACAAATATTGATTTTTGAGGGAGAGTAGAGATTTTGACATAGGGCTACCATCAATGAGTAAATTTTTAAATGAGGACCTAGGTGGAATGAAAAAAATTTCAGAATGGGACCCTAACATGATATGAAAAGAGGATTTTTGATCACTAATGATAATATGCAAATACTAACTCTAACAACTGTATTATCCAAGAAAGAGTTATGCCCAATATCCCACGATGGCCTGATTATGGAATGGTTTAGTAGAGCGAACTTGTAAGAAGTTCCACGTGTCACTGTTTCAACCTTCGTACCTGAAAATTATACCCAACAAACTAAAGTCCATCTTGTTTCTATTGCCTTTGATGAAATTTGAATCTGATGCTCATAGAGAAAGTTATGACGATTTTCCAAAGGTCACCTGTTTGAGATCGAATTCCAGATCCTGCAATAACCCTCACTTCCTTGGATCATATCTCTGAACATGTAGCGAGACAAGATCTGAAATCTATACACGAGGTTCACCATGATTTCAGATCAAATGGGTTTTAATTTCAGATTTTGAAGATTCGTAGAAACAAAGTTATAGCAAAAATTCCACAATGACTTGTTTGAAGTAGCAAAACCCTAGAATCCAAAGCTCTGAAACCAACTCACAAAATAGAAGAATACATAGATAAACAAATTCAAAATAAGTCTCTTCGAGGGGGAAACCTCCTTTACATTACACAAATGAACAATTCTTGGACGATACAAATGACAAAACCTCCTTTACATTACACAAATGAACAATTCTTGGATGATACAAATGACAAAACCTCCTTTCTATATATAGGAGCCTAAGGGGTCACTATATAATCAGAGTTGACATAACAATAATAATGTAAGAGAACAAAAATAGCAATAGTGGGCCTCTATGGGGCACAAAAATAACAATATGGGGACAACAGGGGCACAACAATAGCAAAAAGGGGCTACAATGAAAATAATAATGGGGGAATACACTAGTATTATAGGGACCTAACATCTTACCTTTGTTTGGGCCTCCTTGTCTTCTTGTCCACCTTTGCTTGAGATAACATAACTGATCTTCTAGGTTCTCTTTAGCTCTTCTTGTATCTCAGCTTAGGTCATCTTTTCTTCATTTAATCTGCTCTTCAACCATAGCTTTGATCCCATGTTGATTTTCTAGTAGCACTCGAGACTAGATTTTTTTTTCAAACTGATAACTACTAATGATAGAATTTGACTTCTTTAGAACATTCCAATCATTAAACAATTATACTTGAAAATTTCAACCATTAACATAAGATCCATAGAGAAATAAATATCACAATAAGACAAAGAACAAGAGACATACTATTACCCTGGGAAAACCCCACTCCAAGGGGAAAAGCCCAACAACCTTTCCTCACGAGAGAATGTCCAATTCAATCCAATTTGTACATCAAAATAGCATATCTTTGACAAGATCACATAGAAAATATTGACCAACAAGATGACCTCTCACAAGTGCCAGGCCAACCCTCTATTATGTCAATTAAATAGACACAAATCTTCCCTCCAAGAAAGTCTGCAACTATGTCAACTTCAGATCATAAGGAGTCCAAAAGTCAACCTCTTCCACAATTGAGATATCATAGACAAATGTGTCTTAGAACTTCACATTTGTACAAATATGATGAGTCACCAAATTTCGCATATCCACAGAGATATTAGCCATACGCCTTCTCATATATTACACAGATAATGAGACCAATCCTTCGCATATCCAATGAGATATGAGCTACAATCCTTTACATAAATTATAGAGATAATGAGATCAACCCTTTTCATATCCACAAAGATATGAGCCACAATCCTTCACATATATTTCGTATATAATGAGATCAATCCTTGACATATCCATAGATATATGAGCTACAATCCTTTGCATATATTACAAAGATAATGAGATCAACCCTTCGCATATCCAAAAAGATTTGTGCCATAACCCTTCTTATATATTACATATATAATGAGATAACCCCTTCACATATCCACAAAGATTAGGTGCCTCAGGTCCACAAAGTTCCACAAAGATATGATGCCTCAGATCCACGAGGTTCCATAGAGATATAATGCTTAGACTTGCACATAAACAAAGATAACTGAGGTTTGAAATCTTGATTGAAGGAGAGAAAATAGGCTCAATATACAATGATTCATCCATGAAAAAAGGTGTGTCTCTTGGGAAATCCCACTTGATCTTGGAGGGGCTGACTTGAACACTTGTGGGGAAAATATAAATTCGAATTTTCACTTTTGATTTTATTGATGGAAATACCGATCGAGGCTACCAATTTTCAACAAATATCACGATATTATTAGAGATGACAATAGTTGGCTATATCTATTAGACTACACAATTTTTGATAAGGAGTTCCCTTGAAATTTAACCACGATGTGCTTGGATCCATCAAGTTTAGCGATGACATAACACTGGATATTATGGGTGAAGATGGTATCCATGTTTTGTTGGGCATAAGAGATACGCAATATTTATAGGATGTACTTAACATTCTCTTTTTAAAGAGAAGATTTTTTTTTTGTGAATGAGAGGAATAAACTAAATTTGAAAGTTGAATTCGATAGTGGAAAATGCTTCATTAAAGACAAATTGAAAACTTATGAGATCATTGTAGGAGGATATGAAGAGGATAGTATGTTTCGATTGAATGTGAAGATCAAGGGAGAATGCACAATGGAAAAATCAATTAATGAAATTGGAGTATGACACTATAGATATGGAACTCTGAGTTTTCCAGGTTTATATTTGTTGCATAAGTTTAAGATAGTTCACATGGTACCTCAAGAAAAGAAGCCTTCGGATCTCTATGACATTTATACCTAAGAAAGAAAACATGTGTGCAGTTTTCTTGTAGATATTGACTTGTGTGGTCTTGTGAGTCAAACTCCTAAAGGAGGCACATTGTATTTCATGAAATTCAATGATGACTACAACAAAAAAGGTATATATTTTATTTTTTGGCACACAAGTCTCAAGCTTTGAAGTATTTCTTAGAATTCAAAGCACTCACAAATAAATAAGCTAAGAAATATTTGAAGACTCTTAGATACTATAATAGTAAAGGGTACCAATTAAATGAAGTTTATAATTACATAATGATCTGGAAATGGGGCACTTAGGCTTCTTGTCTAACTTACAAGAACCTCTCCCACTTCCAAAGCTTGAATACTCCCAAGTCCTATTGATTAACCAATACAGAATTGATAATATGCTTGACAATATAGTGTATGCTTATGTTTGTTTTTAATTGATTATATGCTTTAAAAATCTACTATTTTAGAAAATATGTAAATGTGCTTAAACTGATATATAAATGCACATAACAATGAATACAGAAAAAACAAACACATAAGACAACAATTTAATTAGGAGTTCACCCACAACTCTTGGGCTACATCTCCGTGAGCTCTAATCAACTCAACTAGGCTCTTCGGGGTTATGGTATTATTATTTTTTACAAGCTATTGGCTTAAATCCTGTTGTTTTACACAGAAACAATGGGTTCAGACACCATGTTATTCCTTGGCTCTTGAAGCTCTGGCTCTTGGCTCTTGGTTATGGCTCTTTGGCTCTGACTCTGGCTCTTTGGCTCTGGCTCTAGCTCTAGCTCTTCAACTCTGGCTTCTTTATGCCCTCTATCAGTTTATAGCCCTCTTAGCCTTTCACTTGACTTCCAAGTGACTCCCTTGGCTACCTTTTTGCTTTTGCATTACCTCCTTCACCTTAGCTCCCTGCTTTGGCATCACTTTCAACAAAATAACTCCAACAAAAACCTCATCAGCCAACCACCTCTGCTGTCTTTGTCGTTCTATGGCTTTTAAGCCAACTCGACGTTGTTGGTTCATTTTCCCTTTCGGGCTCTCTATCTTCCAGCCACAATATGCTCAAATCCCTTCTTGGAGCGTTGGAAATCATTGCTAAACGCCCTTAGGGATAGTGGCCACCTGTGCTACAACAGAAGGAACCACTGGTGCTTGAAATCCCCAAATTTTGGCATTCTCAGCTTACATAGGAAAATGCACTAAACACAGGAAAAATCCGCAAAAAACACTGTTCACCGGACTTCAAATCTTCATAAATGTGCACTATATCCCTATTGTCTAAAATCGCTATCGCAAGTTGCTTCGGCCCTGTTCCAAGGTTTCCCTTTGTATTTTAAAATTACATTAAAACATGGAAAAATCCCAAAAAATTGCTTTATCGGATTTGAAATATTAAAATATCACATCTATCAGTTCCCTCGGGCCTGTAATATCACATTGGGCATATTTCCTTTGTAATCCATTCATTTGGTGGAAATGTGAAATACAAAGGAAATTAATGTTTTCTGGATTTCAAAATATATTAAATCTGGTTCATATTGCTGTCGGGTCCAACCATCGCATCACACACACACAAACACACACACACACACACACACACACACACACACACACACACACACACACACACATATATATATATATCTACATATCTATATATCCCCGCTCCTCTGTAATGCGCCGATGCGATATTGCGATGCGACTTGTCGCAATCGCATATCGCATAAGTCCGAGGTCTTGCCATGTGGTATGGTCTATGCCAACACCGATTGTGATATGCTAATATCACCGATCACTGTATTGCATCGGCCCAGTCCCATCTCATATCTGCCTCTGATTGCCTCTGATAGTCATCGCTGATTGCGATTCCCCGATCAGATCTAGACCATTGGTCGACTA
This sequence comes from Pinus taeda, assembly GCA_000404065.3. Lineage (NCBI taxonomy): Eukaryota > Viridiplantae > Streptophyta > Pinopsida > Pinales > Pinaceae > Pinus > Pinus taeda. The sequence continues at coordinate 82,984 of APFE030269994.1, forward strand.
GATCCGACGACTCCTGTTCACTGTCCCTTTGACCTCCGATGGGCTCGATTCGCTGTTTTCTCATGTTTTTAAAGCCCGATAGTGTTATCCGCCTTTTCCAAAACTTCTCCTTTTGTGATGGTTTTGACCTTTTAGGAGATTCTGAAGACTTAGAGGGTTTTTAGGACCCATTTTCAAGGCATTTTAACTCTTTTTCCAAAGGAAAAAGGTAGCTTCGTTTTATGATAACTTCTGCATCCTAAGTCAGTTTTGGCCCATTCAAGTTGCAGTAGATTCCGAATGAGACGATCTCTGCAATGGGGCTAGTTCCAGGAACTTCCTTGGACTTTCATTTTTCCTATGTGAGGAACACTTAGACTTAGGAGTCTATCCAAAATCCATTTTGGATCACACAAGGAATAAGGCATCGATAAGTAGTGCATAACCACTTATAATTCTACGAAAAATAACTTTTTCGAGAGAGAACCATGCTATCCATGATATGGTGCAATGTATGATAAAATAGAATCATGTAGATTGGAAAATTTTGGTAGAACATTGCAATTATGTAGTTTATTTAATTGATATGGATATGACCAATTAGAGTGGAACATTATACCAAAGGAAGTATGGAGTGAGCACAATCTTACCATGAAACATTTACAGATATCTGAAAGTGCATCTTGTATGTACATTTTAAAGGATCATAGTAGTTTTAAAATTGTTCTCAGACAATGCAGATGCATGTTACTAGAACATGATGCACAATCAAAGAAATATCAACTATGAGATTGAGAAGATTAAAAACATGTAAGGAAGCATAGGTAGAGGCATCATTTGAGCTTATTGAGATTTTGGACAATGTGCTTATGTTTAGACTCTTATGCTTAGAATTTATTAGTTAATATGTACTTGTGAAGCTACACCAAACTACTGGTGAAGCTTTGACACACTTTGTTATGGGATAGGGGGTAGAAAAAGTTAGGTTGAAAAAAAGAATGAAAGAGCTTGAAGAAGCTTTTAATACAACGACTTTGTTCATGACTCCTTTGGCTATCAAAGAACCCAAGGCTATGACAACTACACCTGGAACACCCCATTGAATAAGTAAAGAGGCACACCTTCTAATAGGAATCAAGTATTATATTATAACTGATATCAACAGAAGAATGGAAATTATTTAGGAACTATGGGAAATCGCTATACACTTAAGAAATTTGGCATAGAGAATTCGTTCATTTGTTTAGTGTCCTAGAAAGGACCTTGAAAATGATTTACTATTTGTCAATAATGAATTTTCAAACTTTGTACATAAAATAAACTCTCTCAATGAATTCTAGAGGAAAAAAAATATCCTAGGGCCTAAAAGACTTAAGAAAATCAAAGTTGGTTGCTTTGCTAGAATCAAAATGTTATTATAGCTATTTAAATATTGATGATAAAATGAGAAGTTCATTTTTTAAGGTCATTAAAGAGGTCAAGGACCTCCAAGGCCCATGACTGATCAGTGACTATATTATTGTTTCCAAATATATACTACAATAAGAGATAGAGGTTATTAAAACATCAATGGGTTTTGAATTTGAAAACTTAATGAATTTCCCAGAAGCTAAAATAAAAAAAGGTTAGCTACATTTATTAATTATAATGAAGACATATTAGCTATAACTTCAAAATTGCGAGAAGATGCTCGAGATATCAAGGAGGAAATCTTTGGCCTATGTGTCAAATAGGTCATAATGGTTCCTCTGGTGAAGGAATACATCGAAGAATGGCTGAAGAAATAACTGCAAGAAATCATTAATCTACAATAACTAACGACATCCTTTCAACCATATAAATGAGAATATTATTCAACATCAAAGGGAGAGGTCCTTCCACATCATTTTTATGAGTCTCTAGATCCATTTCAATTCCCCTCTTTCTTCCCAGCCTTTGCTCATCCAACTTTCTTGATTATTCTATACCTCATTTAAGCTGATCCCCGACTGTAATTTTTTCTTTCTTTTAGGTGCCTTATTATTTAATGGTCCAAGGGAGCCCAATCTCAATACCTTTATGGGACATATTCATTTACTTCACAAATTTAAGTATCAACATTTTGAAGAGTGCTTTAGGCACCTACCTTTTCCAAAAATTTGAATTTGTAAATTTATTTTTTGACTCTAGTAGAGAGCTCCCTTTTGGAAAAATGATTCATTTGTGATTATGAGACATATTTTAAAGTAGTATTAATCTCATGAATGTTTTCCTATGCCCTTTATGATTTCGATGAATGAAATTATTCTATAGCTCTTTAAATATTTGGACCACTGTTCTTTTTCTCTTTGTCTATTGCCTTTCTTGAGTGATGCATACCTAACAATGATGAATGGAATGGACATTATCAATTAAATTTCATATATTTATTTATGTTATATGTTTTTTTTACCACACCTGGTCCACTCACAATTGCATGAAATGAATGTATAGTATTTCTTAGGTATAGTTTTTAGTGTGCATTGAAAGAGGAGTAACACCTCTTTAAAAACATAGAGGGACCTATTTCTAGGCCCTAGGAGGTTCACCTTTTTCTCAAGAGGAAAAAGGATCAACATTTATGGTGACACTATTGGGGGATTGAATGATCCAATATTCATTTCCCAGTAAAAGACTTTTCCAGACCTAGTTCAAACTCATCTTTTCATTGGATTTAATGATGAAAGAATAATTTTGCATCAATTATATTATATTGAATTACAAACAACAAGAACAAGAGAAGACTTGGAAAGATCTTGGAATGTTCTAGCTTAGCAAGAACAACTTGCACCATGAAATCTAGGCAAGTGAATCCAATAAATTAAAGTTAAATTGGAGCAGTCTAGGACATTTCAAGGCCCGATAACAAGAAACCAATATAAGAAAGTTATAGAGGAGGCCCATACTTCCTTGGATAAATGAGTGTTTATTTTCTCTCCTAGTAGTGATGTCAAGATGAAAGCAATAAGAGAAGAGAGAAGATAAGAAATGAGAGAAGAAATAAAAGAATGGAAAAAAGTAAGAAATCAGAGGAGAAGACATTGAGTAAGTCAACTTGCCTTACAAGGGGAAAAACGTCCCTTCCTACATTGTGGGCTAGTGTTTTCCCTATTTTTAACGGAGATGGTTCCATAGATCTTGATAAACCCATTGACCAATTTCTGGAAATTTGTAATATCCATGGGATTGTGCATGAAGATGTAATGGTAATAGTATTTCTTCAAAGTTTGGTTGGACCCACTTATAATTGGTATTTATCCTTACCAGTTAGTTCTATTACTTATTTTGATGACATATAAAATACCTTCATATGATGATATGCTTGACCTGCAGGATATCATACATTGCTTACTCAGTTCATGCAAACCCAACTTCAAAGAGATGAGAAAATTAGGGACGTTAATATACGGTTTTTCAAAACCCTATAGCTAATGCCCCAAGAATCTCATGCCAATGAGCTTGTGATCTTTGGGAGTTATATGAATTCCATGCCTGCTAATGTCAAATATGTTGTAAAATTTTCCCATATAGAAACTCTAGATGGATCTATGAGAATAAAAGTTGTTTTTAATTGTTCATAAGCTAATCCTCCTGTCCAAACCAAGCCATGCAGGAAGGTTCCTCCTTTTTACATATCACTTGAGAGTCTAGAATTCGTACTACATAATTGTTTTATTGATAGTGGTGCTATCAATAACATTATGCCACTTCATATTATGAATGCAATATGATTGGATTTGTTGTAATCTAGCAAATAGTCTGAATTGGTTACTAGTAGAAAGGGAAACAAGAAATCACATAAACATATGCAACATAAGAATAGAAAAATAGACAAAAAGTACTAGAGAATTAGTAAAGCAATACTATATATCTATATATATATATATATATTCTGCCGAGATAGTTACAATAGTTAATTGTTAGAACCAAATCAACATGACCGACTTAGAATGTTGACTCGACTAGAGAGTTGACCAACTTTAAAATGTGGATTCCTAACTCAACTAGGCTAGTCGACTATGTCAACTAGCCCCTCCAACAATTCCCCCACCCTCAATGCATTTTTCATCTTGAAGAAGGGGACATTTGGAGTCTCACAAAATTTGTACAAAATTTGATGCATCGTAAAAGAAAAGAAAGTAAATACTACGAGAGAAACTAAAGTGCTTTTGAATGGGTAGTTGGTTGATTAGTAGTTACAATTTCCTGGTTGACTGGTGTTTCTTGAACTAGATTTGTAGGATTTAAAATGTTAATTCCTCTTCTCTGTATTTCCCTAGGTGATCAGTTAGAACCTTCAACTTTAATTTCATATGTATCAGAATGATTTTTAGAGGTTGGACCACATCTTGAGAAACTTGGCTCAAAGAAACTAAATTTAGGCCGTAGCAAAGACAACGAAGATGATTGTGCTACTGCAGGTTTTGGTGTTTAAGTTACAGGGAATGTTGTGATAAATAATTGGTGCAAGCACTTGGAGATGTTGATCAAATATAGGCCTCTCGTACAACTAGCCTTTCCAAGGCATCTAATGCTTTTAAATCTGTTAAACTTTGTACCTTGTCGGATATATATGCTATGATAATTGTTGATCAATTGGTAACTTTTGTTCTAATTGTTGCATTTGATTAATAATTTCTTGTAGATATTCAATGTTATGCAACCAACTCACAAAATAGAATAAGAGATAAATCAATGACTTCAAAATTAGCCTCTTCGAGGGGACAACCTCCTTTACATTACACAAATTTACAATTCTTGTATGATACAAATGACAAGAAGTCCTTTCTATACATAGGAGTCTAAGGGGTCACAATATAACAATAGCCTACATAACAATAATATTGTAAGGGCACAACAATAACAATAGTGGGCTTCTATGGGGCACAATAATAACAATATGGGGCCTACATGGGCACAACAATACAATAAGGGGGTTTCACTAATAACAATAAGTGGGTACTCTAGTAGTATAGGGACCTAACATTCAACAACATTGGGGGATTTTATATGTGATTTCTTCCTTTCTCTAAACCAGTGTCTCTCCTCCTGCAGTAGCTGAGCATGAATATTTTTCTCCTATGTAACTTGATTGCCTTGAACGGCCTTTGCTTGAGGATGAGTCACTTGTCAAGAGCATGATTCTCGGATTATCATTTCTTGAATTCTTATATGATTGCATGTAGATGCTAAATATGTTGGCCAAATATTAAGAACCGCACCAAGTGTATTTCCATGATCTAATGTTTGTTCTAAATATTTCTTTGATTGGACAAATTCTTGGTGAGCCTTTTGAATTACAGTGGATAATTCTTGATTTCCTTGAACCATTACCCTATCTTGCAATTCACGTACTTGAGTGTTAAGTTTCTCATTGTGGTCGACCATTTGATGTACTAATTTTTGAATTGCAACAAGTGGATCATCAACTCCAGTTGGAATGTTGATATTCAGTTTTTCTATTGTCTGATTCTAACATTCCAACCATATATCCCTTTCTTTTGGTTTTCTTTATTGAAGCTTGTTATTGTCCAAATTCATTCTTCTTAATCTTTTCTTTTCTTTTCTCACAAAATTTTACAAATCTTCAAATATTTGTTTTTCGGAAGCATGGCTTAGTTTGAGTGTCTTACCAGGTGTATCTATCATTTCTTTATTTATTTCTAAAGATGAAGTGTTTGGTGTACTCGAATTTACATGAGTAACTTTTCGGTCACTTGTTAGTGAATTTGAAGTAACCTCTATTTCTAAGTTGATTTTCTCCGGTGATATATCATCTAGCCTAGTATGCTTGAATGAAACTTCTTGAGTATCATTATGCTTGGACGAGGTTTTATCTTAACAATCCTTTTCTTCTACAATTATTGTCAAAGTCACAGGGGGTGAATAAGAAGTCAAGTCAATGTCTGGAGATTGTTCTTTTTGCTTCATGGGTTCACTCCACTGACCTTGGTTCGTTGTCTATGTTTAACTTCCATTTTGTGTTCTAATTTTGGCTAGAGTTGAATGTTGATGCTCTTGTGTTTTCTACTCTATCATCATTTTTTGTTTTACAATTTCAATAAATACATCTTTAGCATACCCAAGGGACTGCAAGATGTATGTTCCAATAGATGATGCTAGGAATTGCTGCAATTTCTTAGGCTTATTTGTTGATTTACCCTTTGCTTAAGTATCCTAAAAAACTTCTTGGGAAATTGAATCTAGTTTTTTGTTTTTGTTTTCATGGGTCTTCCAGCTAAATACTCATCAAAATTCATTTCCAATTGAAAGAAGATGTTAATGTCTTAATCGGTGTCGAAATTCATGATTCTTTTCTCGCAATCTTCTTAGGAGACTTTGTGACTAGTACTGAGAGGTTAGCTTTAAATGACCTTGTGTATAATTATGCTTCCATTTCTTCTTATTGTTTAGCACTTGAAAGGGGTAAAGGTATATCCCTTGGCTAATCTCAAGCCTATGGTGGAATTGGGAAAATTGTGCTATCCCATCAACTCAGTTCTATAAATGTCTTATCAATTGTAGGCTGAGACATAAGCTCTTGAGGGTCTACATCCAAAGAGTAAACACACAAAAATTTATTTATGTCAAGGGAAAATTAAATGTATGATGAGGGATGCAACATTTGGTGGATGTTTTAGGGCACCCTCCATCTGTTAGATAATGATTTTATATTCAACAACCAATTTCTAAAGATTTATTAGGGGTTAACTGACTTTGGTTTCCTCGACCAACCATGAGAAAATATTGTGAAATTTTGCATTAGGGGGACATACCTTCTGGTGAATGTTGTCTCTCCAACTGGTGATGTCTTCTTCATGGCTAGACAAATCAACAAGGAGGGGAACTGAATGGACTTACCCGAATTTTGACATTCGTAGCAATTCATTTTCATCATGATGGAAATGTGCTCTTCCCAATTGTAGAATTTTCCTGTCTTATTCATTTGTCCAATTTCTTCTAGCATAGTGAGTTTAACATGGAGGTTCTCTCAACTGGATTAAGACATAAGGTGACAATGATACATGCCCATCTAATCACTAGATTTTGAACTTGGCCGATAATCAACCTTATGAGTCTTGGCGGTCGTTCCTCATATGGATTCTTAGATCCAAGTGGTAGTATCAACTTTCTTTGGCATTTTGTCACCTTTTTATAGGAGTCTTGTGATATATATATATAGTCATTAATGGAATTGGAACTATATTTTTAAGCTAAAGAAAGCCACTGTGGAATGAATTGATGAGGAATTTAACATCTTACTCTTTAAGGCCATGCATGTCTACAACCAGAGGAACATTGAGAATATGGAATCCTAGTTGTGTTCAATACCTAAGTCTATGGAATCCTTTTTACACATTAGCCCAATTCCTTGTTAGAAATTAATTAATGGAGCAATGAAATACACAAAATATTGTGGAAACACAAATACAAAGATGCATAAAACAAGAGAGACACATATATACTTGGTTCACCCAATTTGGGCTACATCCATGGAGAAACAACTAGTCCTTCCTTTTATATTATCCAACAAAATGAAGAGATACAACCTACAAAATATCCGCTGTAATTTCCTCTTCACTCTCACACAATATCCTCTCTCTTTCTCACTGAGAATAATAATACACAATTGCAATAGAATTCCCTCATATAAACCATGGGTTTCCTTCTAGAGAAAAGACCCTAAATTATCATTACTTCTACTATGAGATCATCTGCTTATTGAACGACCCAGATTGACTACGAAATTACAATATTTTACAAGGAAAAATTTCATCCATTTTCAGCTTCAGGGGTGCTGCCCCTGAACCCCCGCCAGGGGGTGGGGCCTCATAAAAGTTGCCATCACCCCTCTTGGACCCCCTTGAGAACAATTAAACAGGTGACATTTTTTTCCTCGTTAGGAATAGGGATTCAATGCGGATGAAACAAAAAACCTCTGAACAATCAGGAGGATAATTAGGCCCCACACCTAACAATATCCCACTTGGAGACTGATTATATAAAATCCATTGTTGCTTCACTTGCTAGAAAATGACTCCAATTGGACTTGGATATTTCTTGTCAGGCTAGGCCATAACTCCACAAAGCAAAAATTGATTCGTATATTATTCCACAAGGTAGGTATTCATTATATACATGAGGGAGGGACTGTTCAGTTCATCTCCCGATGACTGTTCATATTTTTAATTTATTTATTTACATAAATTCACCCAATCACAAGGATTAGGTGTCAACATTCCCCCCCTTAATCTAAAGGGATGTTGGTGAGTCCAAGCATCATTTTGAATCATTCAAGCTTTTCTCTTCCAAGCAGTTTGGTGAAGATGCCTGCAATTTGCTCATTTGTGGAACAATGACAGAGATGGCTTGTTTTGGCCTCAACATGATGTTGAATCAGATGATATTTAGTATTGATGTGCTTTGCTCGATCATGGAATTTTGGGTTCTTGGCCAACTTTATTGCAGAGGTATTGTCAATCATGAGTGGAGTTGATTGTACTTGTTTTACCTGCAAATCTTCAATAATTTTCCTAGCCACACCAATTCTTTGTTGCTCGCTGCTGCGATGCCACGTATTCTACCTTCTGTTGGGAATCTGCTGGAACGATTGTTTTGCGTGATCCTAGGAGAACAACTCCTGACTTCCAAGACCGTCATAGCATATCCTGAAGTTGATAACACCCCGGTTTGTTTGTCCATCGAAGTTTGAATCAAAGTATCCAATCAAAGCTGAAGTCGTCCACTGTGTATAACTTGATTTCCAAAGTCTTGAGTTCCCTTCAAGTACCTAGAACTCTTTTTGTGCAGTAGACCAATGTCCCTCACAAGGCTTTTCATAACTGGCAGAGGATTAACAACAAACGAAATGTCTAGTCTGGTAGTAGTTAGGTAGTTGAGACTTCCTACAAGCTGTCTATACTTTGTTGCATCCTCAAATTCGTTTCCTTCAATAGATGTGAGCTTTAAGTTTTGTTCCATTGGAGTAGTAAGAGGATTGCACTCTATCATGCCAAAATTGTTCAATAAATCTCCAATGTATTTCTTTTGAGAAAGAAATATGGACTTTGGATGTTGGGTTACTTCAATGCCAAGATAGTAATGAACATAGCCCAAATCAGTCATTTCAAAACTTTTTCCCCAATTCCTTCTTTATGGATGAAATGTAGCTTTCATTGTTCCCTGTCATCAAAAGATCATCTACATATACCACAAGATATACAACTGTTTTGCCAACTTTCTTGACAAATAAAGTTTCATCATCAAGATCAAAATGTTTAAATTGAGTTTCAGAAGAGGCTCAATTAGTTTTTCATACCAGGCTCACGGTGCTTGTTTGAGGCCATACAGGGACTTCACAAGTTTGCATACTTTATGTTCATGTCCTTTTACAACAAATCCTTTAGGCCGGGACATAAAAACATTCTCTTTTAGATCTCCATTCAACAAAGCAGTTTTTTCATCCATTTGATGGACTTTCCAACCATTCTGAGCTGCTAGTGCAAAGAGAGTCCAGATGGTAGCCCATTTTTCTGTAGGGGAAAAATTCTCCTCATAATCAACCCCTTCCTTCTGTGCAAAACCTTTTTCCACAAGCCTAGCTTTGTGCTTGTTAAGTGAGCCATCAGCTTTATACTTGTTCTTGTAGACCCACTTGCAGCCAATTGGTTTGGTTCCTAATGGAGGATCAACTAGCTTCCAAGTGCCGTTCTTTATGAGGGCATCATACTCATTTTGCATCACTTCTTTCCATTCATCATGAGAAGCAGCTTCTTTGAAGGAAGTTGGTTCAAAATCTGTAGACAAGTTCAGTTCACAATCATAAGAAACATCCATATCAACAGGTGAATTAGAGTCATCTATATCACCTCCATTTTGTCGGTTTGAATTTTTGGTTCCTGTTTCTCCAATTTCATCAGGATGAACACTTTCAAGTGTCTTCGTCAACCACTTTTGGGGACCTTTTTGAGATGGGTCAGGCTGCTCTGTTGATTGAGTTGGGACTGAATCAATATTGAGTCTCCCAATTCTATCAATTACATCACTTAAAGCATCATCCGTTGTTGGAGTTTCATGCGGGGGAGAGTGTTCTTCAGAAGAATATTCCACATGTTGATCTAGTATAGGAATCCCTCCTTCAAGATCTGGAATCTGATTATCAAATTCTTGAAATGATTTTGATTTAGTGAATCTATCCAAGCGATCAAGTTTCCGCTCAACAACATTGTCAATTTTGGATGATTCGAGAAAAATTACATCTATAGATAGAACAAAATTTTTATTTACTTCATCATAGAGGCAATATTCTTTGGAGGTGTTTGAGTACCCTAGGAAGATACACTTACGACTTCTAGCACCAAGTTTGTTTCTATGTACCTTTGGTATCAAAGCATAGCAGGTGGAACCAAAGACCCTGAAATGTTTTACCGAAGGAACATGTCCATACCACAATTCATAAGGAGTCTCGTTTCTTATAGCATTAGATGGACATCTATTCTTTATATATGCAGCACATAGAACAACATCAGCCCAAAACATTATCTTTACATTTTTGAAGAAAAGCATGGATTGTACCATATTAAAGATTGTTCTATTCATTCTTTCAGCTACACCATTCTATTGGGGATTATAAGGCATAGTTGTTTGATGTTTGATCCCATGTTGGCGAACATAGTTTTCAAATTCATTTGATGTGTATTCTTTTCCATTATCAGTGCGAATAGACCCAATATGAGATTGTGCATCATTTTCAATCCATTTATGAAAGTTCTTGAATGTTTGAAAAGCATCAGATCTGTTCTTCAATAAATAAACCCAACACATTCTGGTGTAGTCATCAATAAATGTCATCATATATTTATTTCCATTTGCAGAAGGAACAGGCATTGGACCACATAAATCTAAATGAATGAGTTCAAGTTTTATATGTGCTCTTGAATGTGAATCATGAAAAGGCTATTTGCTATGCTTTCCTAGAATGCAAGCATCACATTGCTTAAGTTTCCTAGGAATTGTAGGCAAACCAGTAACACCATTTTTCTTCAAAAAGCGGAGGCTGTCATAGTTCAAGTGTCCAAATCTACCATTACATAATAAACTTGATGGAAATGTACCTTCTTCATAATGAGAATTGTATAAGAAATTTTGTTCATGAGCAGAGGTACCCTGCAGCTTGAGAAGCCTTTCTTCTTCTATCCCCATCATGACAAGTGAGTGGTATGATGCTTTTATCACCTCAAGCATTCCATCAAACATATGAATGGAGTGTCCTTACTGGCAGATGTGGACCAAGGAAAACAAGTTTCTCCTCAGTTGTGGGAGATATAGAACATGATGCAGAAGAAAGTATGGAAGACTAGGCAATTTAAGCCTGATTATGCCAAGTCTTGATGGCTTGAGTTTTAATTTGTTTGAAAAGTATACTGCTCCATCAACATTGTCAGTAAATTCTTCAAAAAAATCTCTTCTAAAATTCACGTGGCAAGTTGCTCCTGAATCAAGCAACCAATAATTTTTCCAAGAAGCAAGTGAAGCATTAAATAAGTCTTCATTTACTCCAATATTACAGTGTGCCACAGCATAGTGAGCATATTCAGGTGCTTTACCGTCCTCTTTGCCATTAGTTTTACCTTTGGGTTGGTTTCTTTCTTGCTCAATTATGTGCCAAGGCAACTTGCATGTGGATGCATCATGTGATCCATCTCTTTTGCAGCGTATGCAGTGCAAATCTAACTTTTGTCCTTGAGAGTGTCTGCCCCCCCTGCCTCTGAAATTTCTTCCTCTTCCTCTTCGACCACCTCTTCCTCTAGAAGAATCTTGAGCAAGATTATTTTCTATATGAGAAAGGCACACAGTCTCTTCAGAAGACTCAGGAGTTGTCTTCTTGCCAAAATCTTTCTCTCTTTCAGCAAATTTTTTCACAAGGGAGTCAAAGGTAATATCATTGAGGTTTCCATTTTCTTGCAATGACTCAAGATAATTTGAGTAAGTGGGATAAAGTGCCTTGAGAAAAGCTATCAGAGGAATATCCAGTTCAACATTAGTGACTTTGATATCATGCATTATAGATTTTACTTCTGATGTAAGAGCAAGAGGTTCATTATTTTGTAATTCAAGCGTGAAGAGTTTAATCATGAGTTGAACAACTTCAAGTGCAGAGTGTGAGTCATAGAGTTACTTCAGTTTTTGTAAGGCTTTGAAAGCATTTGAAAATGGTGAAATATGGCGACTCACCTCTTCATTTACTGATGCTGCAATCAATGCATAAGCCTTGCGTTCTTATTTTCCCAAATGGCGAATTCCTTGTCTGAAGTAGGCTGTTTTGGCTCTTTGTCTCCGTTTCCAACACACACTCCTTTCCACAGCTCATTAAAAATGAGAGTGTGTTTGATTTTTCGTGACCATTCTGGATAGTTCTCCTTCTCAGTGTGTTATGAAACCAGCTCACAAAAAGATAGAAAAGATAGATCAAAGCCTTAGAATTCAGCCTCTTCGAGGGGGCAACCTCCTTTACATTACATAAATGAACAATTCTTTGATGAGACAAATGACAAGACCTCCTTTCTATATATAGGAGTTTAAGGAGTCATAATATAATCAGAGCCGACATGACAATAATAATGTAAGGGAACAATAATAACAATAGTGGGCTTCTATGGGGCACAATAGTAACAATATGGGGACTACATGGGTACAACAATATAATAAGGCGGCTGTACTAATAACAATAAGGGGTTACACTAGTAGTATAGGGGCCTCACATGCCCCTCTCCTTCAAAAAGTGTTGTCCTCAACGCTTGAGTAGTTCTTGATGCTTCTGTAGAATATTATTGTCCTCCCATGTGGAATATTTAATGGGTAAATTCTTCCACTTGATGAGATACTCTGAAATTGATTGATTTCATAGCTGTCTGGTTCTTGTTTCTATGACTGCTCCAGGTTCCAATATGATTTTTCCTTCCTCTTCAAGTTCTGGAAATATTGTTTGAATTGGGATCTTCTGCAACTTTTGAATGAGTGGCCACACTTCTTCGTCCTTCTTCCATTGATCCCTTGCTTCGTTTATCCAATCTGGTTGGATAATATAAGTAGCACAAAACAATGCTTCCACATCTTCATCCTTTCTTGAGAGTGCATTTGCAACAAAATTTTGCTTCCCTTTTCTATAGATGATGTCAAACTCACAACCCAATATATTTGTGACCCATTTTTTTTGTTCTATAGATAATATTTGTTCTAAAAATTATTTAAAACTATCATGATCCATTTTTACCTTGAAGTGTCTTCCCATTCAGTAAGGTCGCCATTTCTTAAGTGCATGTAGTATTTCCAACATTTCCTTCTCACAAATAGCTTGCTTGAGATGCAACAGTAAAATACCCAATCACCTACATCAAAACATTTTTCACTACAATGTTGATCTACCTGCTGTTTCATTTGATTTTGCACCAAAGTGGCGTTATCCTTTAAAAGTTGGAGAACTTGTTGTTATGCTCGATGTGATCTTTCACTGCTTGAACTTTTTTCTTCTTGATATGTCCTTCTATCTTTAGAGTTTGAGGAGTGGTAATTTCTTCCAATCCTTCACATGATATGGTCGGATTCATTTCTTGATGCTCGATGTGATCTTTCACTTCTTGAACATTTTTCTTCTTGATATGTCCTTCTATCTTGATAGTTTGAGGAGTGGTAATTCTGACCAATGAATTATAAGATATGGTTGGATTCATTTCTTCTTTTTCGATGTGATATTTCACTTCTTGCACCTTTTTCTTCTTGATATGTTCTTCTATCTTGAGAGTTTGAGGAGTGGTAATTCTTGCCAATGCTTTACAAGA
>APFE030270002.1:0-13475 GCA_000404065.3 Pinus taeda
TTTACAAGATTTTAGTAGTTATTTGGATGTTTATCTTTAACTAATATTTAATATCCTGAATTATTATGCATTTTTTTTATTATTGATCCAATAGCATTATCAGTATAGTAAAGATTTCTTTAATCCTTGATGATGGGTGAAGGCTTCATAAGAAATGTTGGATGGGATCAAAATTCTCCTACACATTGTGTTATTTATTTAATATTATTTCTCTAACGACTAATTGCTAAGATTCCCTTATTTAAGGCTTGAAAGCACTCATTTGTAATCATTCAATTATTTGTTGTTGATCATGGGTGTAGTGTGCACCAGAAAGTTTGGACATGATCAAAATTGTATTAAATGTTATGTTATTTATTTAATGTAATTTCTTTAATGCTTAATTGGTAAGCTTACATCTATTTAAGGCTTCAAATAAGTCATTTGTAATCATTTTATTCTCTAGTTGTGTCGAATCGTTAAATAAGATCAAAATTCTCTTGTTGTCTATGTTATTTATTTAATATTAATTATTTAATGGATTATTGATAAGCTTTCATATCTTTAACGTTCCAAGACCTCATTTGTAATCATTCTATTCTTTGGTCCAGATGATGGTTGGAGTGTCCACCCCAAACATCCAACGAGATCGAAATTCTCTTAACGACCATGTGATTCATTTGATATTATTTCATTAAATTCGTTAGATAGGCTTAAAAGTACTTGCTTGTAATCATTATATTCTTTAGTCCTTGATGAGAGGTGACAAGTAAAAATATCCTACACACTAGAAAATTATGTCAATAATCATTATAATTTAAAATAGCTATTAATATTCATGATCATCATAATGATTGTCATGAACTAATAATAATATTAATGAAAGAATTAATTAAGTAATAATTATTAATGTTATTAATTACTGAAGTAATAAAATTATTTATTAATAAAGATTAACTAATTTACTATAAATAATTTAATTTATTAATTATAATAAATTATTAACACACAATGTAAGTTATAGACCAATGATCTTTTTGAGGGTATTTTTTTGGTTAATTTCAATAAAAGGGACAAAGATTTTTAAAAAATTGAGTTTAATTTATTCAACTTGTAGAATTTGGGTGCCCCACCGGTCTTTTTAGTGCTCCAAATCCATTTATGCATTTAAAATTGTATTTTAAGTCCCTACGTCCATTCCATGGGAGACTACGTACTGACTCTTCCTTGATTCATGGGAATAACAACAAAGGTATATATATATCTATCTATATGTATATGTATATGTATATGTATATGTATATGTATATGTATATATATAGATATAAATATATAGATATATAGATATATATACATATAGCTTAAAAATGGTATGGTGGTTCATGTCTTAACTCTTCCTTGATTCGTGGGGAATAACCCTAGGAGTTTATGTCACCCTAGAAGTTTATGTATTGAATAACATGAAATAAAAATTCACTCGAAATGGGATGGGTTAGAACATAAGATGATTGAAATTATAAACATAAATTAATTGTAGTGAATTTCAATGGATTTCACAGAATTTCATCATAATGGTGCATGAGTTTCTTTCTTGGGGAAAAAATGTAACCTCCTTAGACTACCTTGTAAGGAAAACGTGGTGGGTTGTTAACCAGAGGTAGGTTTAAAATTCTCTATCACTGCCCTGTAAACTCTAGCCAATCTTCGGAACTATACTCACATGTATATATTCACCCATGAACAAGGAATGTAGTCATAGATGGTCTATATATAGAGATAGATCACAAAAGCCCACAAGCACATCACTGATTGCTTGGAAGTGTGGAGAGTGAGAAGGTTGGGCATCTACAACTTATCTACAACTTCTGAAAATGCCACTAGGTAATCTTGTAATACTACTTAATTCCACTTATATCTAGCATTTTACATGTTTTCATGCACATGTAGAAATCTTTTAGCTCTTTCCTACGGTTTATATTATGCATAATCCATTTTTTCTCTTTTGGATAGCAACAGATTTGGATAACCCATTTGTTAAATTGGACTATTTCTATTTTTGATGTATGTGTGCGTGACAGGAAGCCTAAGAGTAACAAAGGAGAAGGGTAGAGAATCCATGCTGAAGGGTCAGACAGGAAAAGAGGCTAAGTCTAGTGGTGAACAGATAGTTGTGACACTATCTCTGAAGCCTTGCAAGAAGACATAGATCTTGTGAGGAAGCTCGGGGGGAGACTTGGACCAGAAGGAAAGTCTTGCGGTTGGGAGGATTGGAATTCAAGTCTCAAGGTTGGGAGGATTGGAATCTGTTAAATTACAAAGGTGACTTGAACAGTTGAATTTTTCCTTTATTTATTGTTCTAAGGTAAGTAAAAAAACCTGGAGAAAATCTATTTAACTATGAGATGATAGAGTACATGCTCAGTTCTAGAAAAATAATATTATTGAAAACATGGAAATGTAAACATTGTAAATTAATATCATAAAGTAGGAGACTAGATATTTCCATAAATCATAGAAAGAGATTTTTTCTAGTACAGAGTTAGAAACTTACTTGAAAAGGAAAGAATTAAACTAAGCAAGACCAAAAATTACCAAAGAGGCATACTTTTATTACAATAAAGGAATATGTATTATTTCCTTGACATAACTAAAACCACATATTAAATATAGAGGAAAACTTGGGCCGAGGCCTGTCCTACTACTATCTTTGAGAACCATAATAAACATTTTATATTATTGGTAGGTAACTTGAAACCATATAGTAATGTGGTACAGTAAAGCATCAATAAAATTCAAGAAGTATCGTAATACAGATATTGCCAACAAATAGCTCGAAAATCAAAATCACACCTGTAGGACCTTATATGCCAATGGGCTAGGGCAAGACTCCTAGATTTAATTCCTCATTTTCCACGAATAATAAGCCCAATTACATATAAAATGTTAAATAGAGAAATTTCGAATTGTAATCTTTAAACCCATATAAACATTGCAGAAAAACTGGAAATAACATAACTAGAACGAAATGAGTCACTGAAAGACCATATATACAAATCAGGGCCTCATTATTGCACAAATAATAAAAGAAGTTAACAGCACGCATTATACCTCGAAAATAGAGAGATATAGGAGCTTCAGGATTAGCATGTCAAAAAAGAAATTAACAAATTCTGAACTAATAAATCATTAGCGTTATATAACGAGTCGAACCAACAATTAGGAAAATCATAGAAAGCATTCATTAATATCAGAACATGTTCAATAATAAATAAGACAATTAAACAATTGTTGGATGAAGTTCCAAAGTAAATAAGACAATTAATTGAGCACTATCAAATAGTACAAGGGACCTTCCAGTCTAACACTAAGGTTTTGCTGGATAAACCCAGAAGTCCGAAATAGTCACCCGAATAGTTGACAAGTGTTTCCCTTAAAGCAAAAATTACATATAACTTAAATACAAACTACAACAACGAGTTTTCAAGTGAAAATCCCCTTTTTCTTAGATAATACATATGCATCTAGAGTACCAAGAGTAACACAATTGAAATCTAAAACCATTCCAAGAGAATTCATCTAAAGACAAGACTATCTCTCTCTCTACTCAGCCAATAGATGTTGACAAGCCAACAATGAACATACCCGTGAACCCATTAAAGTATTTAGAGTGTAGGTATTAGAAATCGGTGAAAACCACCTATGAAATGGAATAACAAGACCTCACTAGAAGAACCTACAACTCCAATACCAAGATTCGTCAGGTGGTATCATTCTAACTACGAATAAGAAACTCAAGGAAAATGTAAGAAAGTATAAGGGATTACCTGATAAAGGTTGGGTATGGGTGGTGGAACCACCTTCTCAGGGGCCTTCAAAGAAGCCAAAATATATTCTTCACTGCTCAAACCACTCAGGGATGAAACCCTGGTATCATATATAAAAATCCAGAGAGCCAATAATTGAATCAATGAAAATAAAACAAGACCTCCGTAAATTCCAAAAGACGTTATCAGAAGACCCATCGTCCATTGGATTAGCACCGGGGTCTGATCAACATCGATGCAACAAGGAGAATGAGGTAGGAGGGATAGCTAGAGAGCAAATGACAAGGGAGTCGAGGCCTGCTCCTGCCACAACTCAGAGGCAAAGTATAGTGACAATAATAATCCTGTATAAAGTAACTATTTGTATAGCTAATCAATAGTACTAAGACTTCATTGTAAACACATTGAAATATATGCAAATGGTACTGTATAATAATATTTAGCCTTATAATAATATATGATTGTTTTACTATGTTTAACAGGTAAGTGAAATTACAATTATCATAAAGCAATATGGTAGAATGTAATATTTTTTATTATGAATTATGTTGAATTACATGGAGACGTGACAAGTGGTATTAGAGCCAAGGTTACCAAACTGAAGTGTCTAGAAAACTAATGACTGATAGTGTTGTGTATACTCAACAAAAGAAGCAGGAGAAACTACCGTGAGAAGGATAAATAACGCTCCCCACAAAATCATAACAGGCTTAGGACTTACAATTTTCCCTCAGACCAAACCTAAAGTATGGGTGGAGTTGGGAGAAGAACCTCGTAGCACTGATCCTACAATATTGGAGACCTTGAAAGAATTAAATAGTGAGATGTCCTAATTTCAAGCTAACAATGAAAGGTTAATGTCGGAATAGGAGATGATTATTAAAAGTCGGTAAGATAATTAAAATCACAGTCAGCCAATTCCCAACCAAGAACACGAGCACATGTCAGGAGAGCAAGAATATTGTACAGAGTATGTGGAAATAGAAGAAGGGGAAGAAAATCAAGAGGAAAAGTCAGATAATGTCTCAGAGCATAAAACAAAAAAGGGGCAGAGGAAATAACTGCAAAGAGAATCTCATAAAATAAAGCTGCCCCAAATTGACAGCGAACAACAAGAGCTAGTTGAAGCCTGGCTCATTAATATGAATAAATACTTTCAACTATATGAATATTATCACAATTTAAAGGCTCGCTTTGCCATTTTCCAGCTGCAAGGGAAATCCACGCTATGATGGGAAGAGGTAAAGATTGTACGAGGGCTGAACGAACAAAGCATAACATGGGAAAAGTTTCAAAGATATTTTAAAGAAAGGTATTTAACTTAATGGTTCTACAATGAAAAAGAAAACTATTTTCACAACCTACGATTAGGACAGCCAACAATGGATGAGTTCGTTACAAAATTTACCAGCCTTACTTCGGTATATTCCTTACATACAAGAAGAGAAGGCAAATGTGCAGCGATTTATTAGTAGCTTACCGATGTTCATGAATGAACGTATTTTGTTCGACAACCCAATAACAATGGATGATGTCATACAAAAGACCAAGATATGTTATCAGCAAAGTAAACAGAAAGGAGAAGTGATGGGAAAGAAATGGATTGACAAAAATGGCAATAGTTTTTCTATTGATAATAAAGGGAACAAGAGATATATAAATAGAGGACCTCCGATAGGATAGATAAATAGAAATCTCCATAGAAGTTAGTCCAAATTTATACCCCCCAATGAACCCAAATCCAATGAGAAATTGGGAAGAACTGAAGTTGAAGCAATAGCAAGACCCCCAGTACAATGCTGGGGATGTGGAGGGCCAAATTACATTAAGAACTATCCTGAATGTAAGGGAACTGAACATATTTTGTAGATTTAGGAAGCATCCACACTAGGAGATGTAGCCAAGAGTATTCCAAAAATCAATGCCGCCCTTGAAGATCATCAAGCAGAATACCAACTAACTATGGTGCAATTCAAAGGTAAAATCTTTGATCGTGCTATACTTATTTTAATTGACCCAGGAGCTACGTTATGTTATATAAGTCCAAAGATAGTTGATCATTGTGGTTTACAAGCTATCAAGTTCAAAAATCCCTAGTTAATACAACTAGAAATAGGGGTAAAGATACATGTGTTGGTGAAGGTTAATAACTGTCCATTAGAAATAGCAGGCTAGCCTTTGGTGGAAGATCTAAATGTATTACTGCTACAGTCATATGATGTTCTAATAGGCATGGACTAACTAGAGGAGCATTGGTCCCTTATAAACTGTAAAACAAAAGTTATCTAGTACATGGATGAGCAAGGAAACAAACCAGAGATTCAAGGCATCTTGAAACCACTAAAATTATGACCAATAACCGCCTCTTAAATAGGAAAGGGAATCAGAAAAGGATGCCATATTTACGTGATTCAGGTGGGTTATGCCAACACAAAAGATAAGTCTGTTTCCTTGGAGAGTATCCCTATGATACAAAAGTTTCCAGATGTATTTCCTGAAGAAATTCCAGGGCTACCTCGAAAAAGTGACATAGATTTTACCATTGAACTAGTACTAGGAG
Source organism: Pinus taeda (assembly GCA_000404065.3). NCBI lineage: Eukaryota > Viridiplantae > Streptophyta > Pinopsida > Pinales > Pinaceae > Pinus > Pinus taeda. The sequence continues at coordinate 6,364 of APFE030270002.1, forward strand.
CAACCCCTGTGTCCCGAGTTCCTTATTGTATGAGTATACTAGAGCTGATGGATTTAAAAATGAAATTATAGGATTTATTGGATAAAAACTATATCAACCCAAGCGTATCGCCTTAGGGAGCCCCCATACTATTCGTCAAAAATAAGGACGGGACCTTATGTATGTGCATGGATTATCGTCAGCTAAATAAGATGACCATTAAGAACAACTGCCCTTTACCTCGCATAGATGAACTGTTTGATCAAGTGAATTGTGTGACAGTGTTTTCAAAGATTGATCTATCGTCAGAATACCATTAGATCAGAATCAAGGAGGAAGAGAGAGCTAAAATGCCCTTTAGGACCTGCTATGGACATTGTGAGTTCGTGGTGTTACCCTTCGACCTGATCAATGCCCCCACCACTTTTATGTGTCTAATGAATAATATATTTCATCAGTATTTAGGTAAATTTGTATTAATTTCTAGTGATGATATACTAATTTATTCCTGAAAAATTGAAGAACATAAAGAGCATCTCAGGATAGTGTTGCAGACTCTCAGGGAACATCAATTGTATGCAAAATTTAGCAAGTGTGATTTCTTTAAAGAGAAGATTTAGTATTTAGGAAATAAAATAAATACCATGATGCAATGGCCAATACTAAAAGATGTGGTGGATATAAGATCTTTTATGGGACTGGCATGGTATTATAGACGATTTTTTGAAGGATTCTCCAAGGTGGTCTATACTATTACCTCCCTACAGAAGAAGGGAAAAACCTTTAAATGGACAGCTAAATGCCAACAGAGCTTTGAACAACTCAAGCATTTACTTACCATTGCACCAATCTGAAGCATAACAGATCCACATAAGGACTATGTGGTGTGTACAGACGCTAGCAAGAAAGGGGCAGGTGGTGTTTTAATGAAAGAATGTTTGAGTAATCGCCTATGAATCTAGAAAGTTGAAGGAGCATGAGCATAAATACTCTGTTTATGACTTAAAATTAACAGCCATTTTTCATGCACTAAAAAAGCTCTGACACTATTTTATGGGTAAGAAATTCCTTTTAATGACTGGCCATAACATCTTGACTAATTATTTTAAGCAACACACTTTGAATGCCAGGCAAGCCAGGTGGGTAGACTTTTCAAGTGGCTTTGATTTTGAAATCAAACACTTGAAAGAAATGGAGAACCAGGTAGCTAATGCCTTAAGTTGAAAGATACATCGTCTTTATGAAATTTCCCACAGTGAGGTGTGGACCACATTCAATGAACTAATTAAAGCAGCAGCTGAGTGAGATCTAGAATACCATTTTTTAGGACAACAAGCTCAAACTACAAACAACCATGAACATCAGGTAGGATATGAAATGAATCCTACACATATGCTGATTTATAAGAACAGATTGTATGTGCCTAACCAAAACAACATTAAGGATTTGATTTTGGATGAATATCATAAGAGTCCCTATACAAGACACCCAGGATACCAAAAAGTAATTACTGCACTCTGCAAAGAATACTACTAGTTGGGTATGCAAAAGAATGGAACAGAATATTTGACTCATTGCCTGGAATGTCAACAAGTAAAAACAAAACACCAACATCCTGCTGGATTATTGCATCCATTACCAATTTCGGAATGGAAATGGGAGACCATCTCACTCGACTTCATCATGGTATTACCTATATCTAAAAAGAAAAATGACTCGATAATGGTGGTAGTGGACAAATTAAGAAAATCAACTCATTTCATACCAGTACAATCCACCTACAGGGTAGTGCAAATTGTCAACATATTCATGCAGAACATTTTCAAATTACATGGGCTACCAAAAACTATAATTTCTGATTGTGATGTAAAATTTACATCAGCGTTCTAGAAATCACTATTTGAAGTGTTAGGTATGTAGTTAAACTTCAACAATGCCTATCACCCTCAGAGGGATGCGCAGACAAAGAAGCTAAATAAGGTGGTGGAAGACATGCAATGAACTTATGTGATGCAACAACCCTCCAAACGGGAAGATTACTTACATCTAAACTAATTTGCATATAACAATGGCTACCATACGTCCTTATAAATGAGCTTGTTTGAATTTTTGTGTAGACATATGTGCTGCACACCATCCAGTTAGGGAGGATTCGAGGACAAGTTGATGTCGGGACTCAAAATCTTAAAAGAAATGGAAGAAATGGTTAAGAGGGTTCGTTCGAATTTAAGGTCTACTTAAGATGGACAAAATAACTTTGCCAATTGTAAAAGGAATTTAAGAGAATTCCAAGTAGGGGATCATGTGGATGTAAGGGTATGCCCAAGAAAGAGTAAGTTACAATGGAGCAGGTGTGGTAAATTAGCAACCTGATTTTGTGGTCCATTTCAGATATCAGAATGGGTGGGGCCAGCGGCATACCAACTCACCTTGCCCAGTGACATTTTGGTAGACGATGTTTTGCATGTATTCGTACTAAAAGGATGTGTTTATGATCCTAAACATATAATCAGTTGGCAAGATATATAAGTAAAAGGATTTTCTCTAAGAAAGTCAAATAAGAAACTAATGATAATAAAAACTAACTAAATTTTTTTGCTTTTGTAGGTTGAGCCGAAAGGAGAATTCTTGGTTGAACCTATGGTTATACTTGATTGTGGAGCACTAACGCTGTGGAAATGAGTTATCACCCAAGTTAAACTGCAATGGTAGCATTATGGGCCATATGAGGCCACATGGTATGATGAGCAGCTCATGACCAAAGGTTTTTGGGTTTGTTTATAGCATAAAAGCATGGAGACAATGTTCGATTTCACGGGGGAGATGTGATGTCCCTAGAAAACTGTAATTATTTATATTTTATCGCAGTAAAAAAAGACTGTATATTATGGTTATTGTTTGAATTAAGTATTTAACTTTGATAATTATAAAGAAAACTATTTTGGAGTGTTAAGAAATCTTATAACTTTTCATATCAAGAAAGCTAGGATAGGAAGTTTCCTAACATTAAATACTTCCATGATTATGAATTCTCCAAGGAAAGGACTCAAGAGGGTAGATAAGAAATCTCAAAGTAATAGTGGAGAAGGGGAGAGAATTCGTGTTGAAGGGTCAAACAGGAAAAGAGGCTAACTTTGGTGGTGACCATATAGTTGTGGCACTATGTGTGAAGCCCTACAAGAAGACATCAATCTTGTGAGCAAGATTGGGGGGAGACTCGGGCCTAAAGGCAAGTCTCAAGGTTGGGAGAATTGGAATCTGTTAAATTATAGAGATGACTACAATAGTTACATTTTTACTTTATTTACTTTTCTGAGGTAAGTAAAACAACTTGGAGAAGTTTATTCAAATGTGAGATGATGGAGTAAATGCTCAGTTCTGGAAAAATATTGTTATTGAAAACTTGGAAATTTAAACAGTATACAATAATATCTTGAAGTTGGAGTAGCTATTTCCATCAATCGTAGAAAGACATTTTTTCTAGTTCAGACATAAACTTAAGAATTTAGTACAGAATTAGAAACTTACTTAGAAAGGAAAGAATTAAAATAAGCAAGAACCATAATTACTAGAGTGAATCTGGGCATACTTCAATTACAAGAAAGGAATATGTATTGTTTCCTTGACAGAACTAAAACCACATAATAGATATAGAGGAAAACTTGGACCGAGGTCTGTCCTACTGCTGTCTTTGAGAACCATAATATAAATGTTATATTACTAGTAGGTCACCCAAAACCATATAGTAATGCAGTACTGTAAAGAATCAAGAAAATTCAAGAAGTATCTAATACAAAGATTGGCAGCAAATAACCAACAAATCAAAATCAGACTCGTAGGACCTGATACGCCCATGGGACAGGAAAGAATTCCAGTTTCAAGTCCTGATTTTCCGTGAATAATAAGTCTAATTACATATAAAATGTTAGACAAAGAAATTGTGATTTGTAATCTGTAAACCAAGACAAACATTGCAGAAAAATTGGAAATAACATAACCAGAACATAATGAGTCACTCAAAGACCATATATACAAATCAGAGCTTGGTTATTTCACAAATAATAAAAGAATTTAACGGCACGCATCATACCTTAGAAACAGAGAGATGCGGGAGCTTCGGAGTTAGCATGTCAAACACAATACTAACCAATTCTGAACTAATAAATCGATAGCATTATATAACGAGTCGAACTACCCATGAGAAAAATCATAGAAGGCAGTCATTACTATTGGAAGAAGTTCCCAAGTAAATAAGATAATTAAACAAGCACTGAATGAAGTTCCAAAGTAAATAAGACAATTATTTGAGCACTGTCAAATAGTACTAGGGACCTTCCAGTCTAAACCTAAGGGTTTGCTGGATAAACACAGAAGTCCGGAACAGTCACCTGAATGGTCGACAATTGTTTCCCTTAATCCAGAAATTACATATAACTTAAATACAAACTACAATGCAATTTTTTCAAGAGCAAAGCCCCTTTTGCATAGATAATACATATACATCTGGAGTACCAAGAATATAACAGTTGAAATCTAAAACCCTTCGAAGAGAATTCATCTAAGGACAATATTGTCTGCCTCTCTACCCGGTCAAGAGATGCCCACATGAAAACGATGAAAATACCCGTCAACCCATTGAATTCTTGATAGTGTAGGTATCAAAAATCAGTGAAAGCCACCTCTGAAATTCCTTGGAACACTGAGATTTCATCAGAAGAACCTATAACTCCAATAGCAAGAACTGCCAGGTGGTGTCATTATAATTGTGAACAAGGAAACTCAAGGAAAGCACAAGAAATTATAAGGGATTACCTGATAAGGGCCATGTATGGGTGGTGCAACGACCTGTTCAGAGGCCTTCACAGAAGCCAAACTATATTCTTCAATGTTGAAACCAGGTAGGGAAAAAACCCTGGTATCATATCCTAAAAATGAGAGATTCGAAAACTGAATCAATGAAAATAAAATAATACCACCGTAAATTCCAAATGAGACTATTAGAAGAAGCATCATCTGGTTGATTAGCACCGTGGTCTAATCATCGTCAATGCAGCAAGGAGAATGTAGTAGGAGGGACAACTGGAGAGCAGACAATGAGGGAGTGGAGTCCTACTTCTGCCACAACTCAGAGGTAGAGCAGAATGACATGAATAATCCTATATAAAGCGTGTAATAACTATGTGTATAACTAAGCAATAGTACCAAGACTTGATTGTAAACACATTGAAATATATGCTAATGGTACTATATAATAATCTTCATACTTATAATAATATGCAATTGTTTTACTATGTTTAACGGGTAAGTGCAAGTACAATTAACATAAAGAACTATGATAGAATGTAATATTTTTATTATTATTATGACTTATGTTGAATTACTTGGAGAAGTGACATCACACCTTAGATATAGTAGTATTGTGTACTTTAATATTTTGTATTTTAACTGTAGTGGAAAATGATATTATGAGTCATAACTATTTGTTCATTCTTTTTCATTTTGAGGTACTCTCCAACATAGTATGGTAGAGATGGTGTAATCCGATGTTTAACATTTTGATTAAATCAAATTACATAAATAAAATGTAATAAAATGTCATACTCCCGAAAATAATTATTATTTTTTATTTGAATTTATGTCCCATGCATAAGCCAAAGTTGTTAGCCATGGTGTATGAGTACATAATCTCATGCTATTTATTCGCATCACATGTATTACATTTGATTTATCCATAATCAGAAAAATTAAATTGTTTTCTATTCACGCATACAAGGGTCCATCTATCGACAAATATGGCAATCTTTAGCATTTACTCAGGCCTACGGGGTAAGTTTGATATACACCGTCAATTGGGTATGGGGAGACAGGTCATCGATCCACGATCGTCGACTCCGCCACCTTACTGTTGATAGATTTGTAATGTTGTATTAATGCCTGCACCACCACTGTACGCGGCATGTGTAGCTCTGGCCAACACTATTACTGCCTCGGGATACCTATTCAATCGACGGTATGGGAGTTGACTTGGCGATCCAATGGCAATGGATGGTTCGAGCCTGTTCACATCACCTGGTCTCTTCTCGGAAGTTCATTCCTCCACAATTTGTCTGCTCTGTCGCTTGGTTGTCGTTCTCATTCATGGGTCTGTTCACTCGATCCCCAGGCTTCTGTAAGCTACCAGAAGGTGCTCAGAACACTACAGCCTGAACCATGCACCCAAACCCGGTTACAGGTAAGCTATCATTATTTTCCCTTTATGCTGCAACGATTAAACTTGTTTAAAGTCCCTCAGAATTTTTTTGTTTTTATTCGTTTTGTATTGAACATGAAACTCATTACACAATTGCTAGCTAATGCCCCTCTTTCTGTGCAGGGTCCTCACGTCTCCGCCTTCAAACTTAGCTTAGAATGGGGACTCGGTGCTACAGAGATGGATTTAATGCTCCAATACTTCGGGTATGAGATCTCCCCAAGTCTAATTAAAGTATTTTAATTGTTTTTCCTTTTCCTCTCAGGAACTATTGAGTGAGGGTTCTTACCCTAAAATTGTTTCAGTTTATGCACATGTTAAGTTCGGTTCTCAGACAGATTGTCTTGTACATGGATTCAGCCATATCGATGCACCTTCCAGGCTTAACACCTCCTCACTAGCTCAAATTTGTCTTTACGATTTTCAGTTAATTGGGTCCCTTTTTGGTAGATATTGATATAGGGAATTAATGGGACTGAGCCCTTTGATGGCTCCTTTGGTTTTTTTGTTGTTGTGGCCATTGTACTAGTTCCAGTTTTTATTTAAGTAAAAGACCTCAGTTTTTGTTTGTAACACTCGGCCTAGTGCAACATACCGAAAGCTGAACCATTACGGCTTCTATTCAAGTGCGCTTCTGATACTCATGCAATGTATATTAGTTACACAGACTTATTGTGATGAATTTAGTTGTAATACAACATGATTTGTTTGAATTTCCCTATTAGTTTTGAATATTATGATGATGCACTCCGTTTACTAGATGATTTGTTCAGATATAGTAGACATTGGGAACATCCCCTCCTGGGTTAATGCATCTGTGGAAATATGTTTTCTTTTCATCTTATGTAATGTTATATATTATATCCTTTTTCTACAATGTTTC
>APFE030270016.1:0-15051 GCA_000404065.3 Pinus taeda
TTTCAACTGCCTGGATGGCACTAAATTGAGCTACAACTCCATGATTGCCCTTTTTTAACAATTTTTCCATCCTATGTGAGCTGATGATAGAGGGGGCTCCCACCTGAAGTCCACGCAGGGTATGTGTGTAGTTGTTCTGCTTAAAACTCATATATAACTCCTGGAAATCCATTGTGATTGGCCCAAGAGTGCAGAGCCAGTTAGCTCCAAGGACAATGTCGCAACCCCCCATGCGTATGGCAAACATCTGGGTTTTCAACTGATAATCCCCCATTTGAAGTTTGACATTTTCACAGTGGCCTTCACATTTCATTGTGCCTCCATCTGCAATTTGAACTTGGAAGTTAGAAACTGCTCGTACAAAACAATGTACTGCTTTTGCGACTTTTTGATGGATGAAATTATGTGTAATTCCACTATCAATCAAGACTACTACTGGGCGATGTTTAATAAAACCTTTGATTTTGAGAGTTTGAGGGGAAGAAATCCCTGCCAAAGCATGCAACGAAATGACTAGTTCGTCAGAGACATTGTCCTGTTGGTTGTCTTCTTCAAGTGGCTCATGTTTCTCCAGTGGTGGCTCTTCCTCTGTTGAGCTGTAGTCAGTGGCATCAATTTGAAAAAATTTGGGCTCCTTGCATTTATGCCCTAGGGAGTATTTTTCACCACAGTAGTAACATAGGCCTTGCTTTATCCTTTCGGCCATCTCCGCAGGTGACACATTTTGGACTTTAAGTGTTTGAGTTGTGTTGTGAGCCTGTGGGGGGCGACCTTTAGCAGAGAAATTTGGGCGACTGTATTGGGCTACTAATGCACTTTCAACGTTACGAGCTACCTTGTAAGCCTCCGTCCATGTGGGAGGGTGGTGTAGTAGGACTTGGGTTTTGATAGCTTCTTTAAGACCGCTGATAAAAAATTCCGTGTAGAACCCATCTGAGATACACCAAGTACGGAAGCCTAAGGCTTCAAAAGCTGTAATATATTCACCCACTGTACCAGTCTGTCGGAACTTAGTAAGATGACCCAAAAAAGATGATTCCTGGTCAAAGCGGTCTTGAAGAGCTTTGGTGAATTTGGGCCAAGTCCTAAAAGTTCCAGTGCAATGTTGCTGCCATTCCCACCATTGCCACCTTTCATTGTCCAAGTACATGCTCCCCAACATAAGCTAAGTCTCATCATCATAGATGCGATTTAGTTTGAAATATTGGTCCATTTGTGCTATCCATGCCGATGGGTGAGAACTGTCAAATTTATGCATATCCAACTTGGGAGGTCGTTGACTGGGTTGTGGGTGGGCGTGCTAGACGTGAGGAGAGTGGTTAGACTCACCCTCATTGTGTTCATGGCCATTATACTCCTCCTCGTGGGCGTGCTCCTTGCCCTTCGGGACTATTTTTTCGACCATGCCAAGTAGTCTGGTAACCTGAATGTCGAGGTTATGCACTGTTTCTTCAAGTTTGTCCATCCTTTCATTGGCCATCGCTTGAGCTCTAGTTGGTACCATACACCAACTGGATTTTTTGAAAAGTGGGACCGCCTAAAAAAAATTCACTAAGTGAATGGTACCACCGTGCTCAGCTCGACATCTTGATTCTGATGGGCTAGATCACCAATAACTCCTAACGGAGTTTTACTCCTCCCTTATCATTACTATAGTGGCCAAATTCTCAAAATGTCAATGTGGCCAAAAGTTGTGTGAAAATTATACCCCGGTATAGGAACCCTTCACAACGACTCTGATTTGGTGGATCTGAGAGATCTGAATGGCGGATCTGATAGTGCTGGGCGGGAGAACTAACTACTTCTACGGATCTGATGGATCTAATAGATCGGAATGGCTAATTGGGACCGATGTCTGCTGCTGCTGCACTCCTTTGCACAAGTGGATCTGGAAGAGATGATGATAGAAAAGGGAACTAGGGTCTTGAGAAGTGTCAGGTGCTATAGATCGCAATATACATAAGGGTCTGGCAGTAGTACTTGGCCCAATGTTTCAGGGCTCTAACTAAGGAGGATCGACCGTACCCTGAGCCGTACAACCCGACTACCCTATCGTATGGGCGAGTAATCCCTCTGAGTGCTATTCTCGGTGTACTGTAGCTGCGAGATGACCGACGGTTTATCTATGGCAAGGTTTCAAAGGAGCCTAGGGGGCTTCCGATATACCCAGAGGGTACGTGGAAGATAGTTCATGCGCGGTTCTGTCTAATGCGCTACTGCTCGAAGGGGTACCCACAGGGGTTACAAGGGAGTCCAACAGACGTGACCACCTCTTGTATTTCCTGTGTGGATGTCTCCCCAAATCCGCATATTTATGCACTCAACGACAGATCCCGTGGTTTAAAGACGCTGGAACACGTCTCTAGCCAAAAAAAAAAATTGCTACGAAATGGAGATCGCACCGGCCCTGAAAAGTGCTCTGATACCACTTGTTATGCTCTTAACCTGCAAATGATACCCAAATACAAAATATGCGAAGAAAAGATACCTAGAACACAGAATATGCGAAGAAAAGATACCCAGAACACAGAATAGCAATGATTTATTATTATTCAGAGAGTAATGTCACTCGCTTTCCGAGGAGGAAACCACAATAGAGCAGAGCTCGATTACAAAATAAGACACGATGCTCATCAAAGGAGTCCTTATCCTGTTTGCAATGATTGAATGGATGTTGGTGCGCCACAGCTGACTGGTTTTCGATAGGTAGCGCAGAGAAGTCAGCGGAGGTTCAGGTGCAGGGTTAGTGGGCAGCACCAATTGCGGACGGCCAAGGCAGGTTAAGGTTTCCAGCGACAGCTGGGACCGGGTATGGAAGTGGCCCTTCGACAGCGACAAACGGGGTTTCTCGGCAGTCAGGTTTCGTTTGGTTTCAGTTTTCTTATGGGGCGCTTATAACCATGGTAACCCCATCTGACTCGGTTGACCTAGACCCGGCCCCCGAAGATATCCTCGCTGTCTGGGGTAAGGAAATCACGGAGAAGAATATCAGTGAAATCGTCGGGCATTCAAACAGGTTCTCTGATGCGATTTTCCCGGGAGGTGTTTAGTGGCGACAGAAACCGTTTAAGGGGTGTTTGGAAGAGAGTCAGGAGCATGCAAGAAATCCTCCGCGGGTTGAGAACCCAGTGAAAGAAGGCCTTTCAGCTTTAGGAAAGGCGGGTAGTCCTATGGAGGCTTCGGTTGAAATCTCTCCGGCCATTGAACCCCAACCCACTAAAAATGATGGAAAGTCTCAAGTGCAGGAGGATGATGGACTGTCACCTCCCCCTGCGGGCACGATTCCGGAGCCGGCTACAGAGAAAGTAGGGGATACAAGAAAAAAGGTGAAGGTGTGGAAAAGGAAGCGGGTTAAAAAACTGGTTCTAGGCATGGATGTTCAGGTCGAAGACGCATTGGAGGTAGCAGAATGCTCTCTTGTGGGCAGAGCAAGAGGGAGATACGTTTCTGGGAAATTTTTAAGGCAGTGGGCTGAGAGTCAGTGGTTGGAGTCCCCAGCTAACTCATTCAGAACTGACACATTGGCAAAAGGATGGTTTTTAGTGAAATTTGATTCTAAGGAAGCAATGGAATGGGTGGAAGAGAGGAATTGGGCGTTTGGAAACAGGCCTGTTTTCTTCAAACGGTGGACTCCCCTGTTCGATGCTGGGAAGGAGAAAGTCGAAGAAACTCCTGTGTGGGTTAGGGCACCAAATCTCCCGCCATACCTTTGGGTGGATTCAGTTTTCAAAGCAATAGGAAACCAGTTGGGCACTTATCTGGATGTGGATAGATCTTATCTGCATACCTATGAAAAAGTGGTTGCAAGGATCCTAGTAAGGCTCAATCCGTCTGAAGGGCTCGCGGAATCTTTCCCGTTGCAATACAAGGAATATGATTATGAGCAGCTGTTAGACTATGAACTATTTCCCTTTAGATGTCACTGCTGCCACGAATACGGGCACTTAGCGAGGGACTGCCCTTTGGGGAAAAGAAGAAGGGGGGCTCAGCTGAAGGTGGAGGAGTGGGAGGTTTTGACGGATCTCTCCAAATCTCAGAAGAAGGAAGAAGGCTCAAAGAAGGATCATCGGAATGAAGATCCCAGTCCCCGATTGGCCGAAGGAACGCAGCGGAAAGTGGGGAGCTCTGAACAACGAACAGACGTCCAGCCAAGTCGGGTTCCCACAGAGGTAGAATTGGCTGGCTTTTCGGAGAAGCCCGGCCTCGGTATGCAGTCCCCTTCTTGTATGTTCAATAAAATTTCTGCTTCGTGTAATGATGAATTTGAGGGAAATACTACTATGGCGCCGATTTTAGAGGACCATCCACAAATATTAGAGTCCGTTCCAGAGGCCTTCCCGTCCTCAAATCTGATCAGTGAGGTGTCTTCTAAATATAATCTCGGAACGGGCGTTTCTGCTGTCACTCGTCATTATAACTTAAGGTCCCTCCATAAGACTCCTGCACACAAAATCGATCTGCAAGAATCAGTGGGTGGACTCAGCTCTGAAACTTCTAGGGGTACCTCTAAGAAAGGCAGAGGTAGGAAATCTCTTTTATCAAAGGCACAAGTTAAGGCAAAGTATGATGTGGCTGACGGGAAACAATTGTCGATCACCGGGGCACTTAGAGCAGCGAAAGCCCCTGAGATGGTTATCAAATGATCTGTATATCCTAAAATTGCAGGGGTTTAGCTAGTAAACCCAAAAAACTAGCTCTAAAGGATCTCATTACTCGCCATCACCCGGATGTTGTTTTTTTACAGGAAACCTTGGGCAAGGGATCTGAAATCGAATTTTCGTTGAGATCCCTTTTGCCGGGTTGGTCTTTTTCTGCATTAGATGCTACTGGACACTCTGGAGGCCTCGCCATAGGGTTTAAGGACGGAAGATTCAAGATTCAAAACAGTTGGGGTTTATCTCATGTTTTGGGTATGGAGGTTCTTTCGGCGGAATTTGACCAGCCTCTATTGTTCATAAATGTATACGGTCCTTGTCAAGGCAGAGTCCCGTTTTGGAACAATTTCATGTCTAAAGAATTTCTGTTGAATAAGAACTTGGTTATTGGGGGTGATTTAAACTTCTCACTGGGGATAGCGGAAGCTTGGGGACCTTCAGCGAGGGAAGATTCATTAACTGATTTCTTTTCAAAGGCTCTTCAGAATGCAAAGCTGATTGATGTCAACATTATTAAGGCAAAGCCGACTTGGCGGAACAGAAGAACGGGAGAAGGTAGAGTTGCAAAGAGGCTGGATCGCTACCTCATAAATGAAAAAATGGCGGCCTATATCCCTTTGCTCAGACAATGGGTGGGGGATGGGGGAAACTCGGATCATTTCCCAATTTTTCTTGAATTCTCAAAACCCCCCGCAAAGCCGGCCACGCCCTTCAAATTCAACGCATCTTGGCTTCAGGAGGAGTCTTATCAACAGCTATTCAAAAACACCTGGAGACATTTGGATTCAAACTCTCAGGTTAGCAAAGGAGGTCATTTTATGGAGAATCTGAAAAGGCTTAAGAGAGCAACCATTGATTGGGCTGCTGAGAGAAGAAGGAAACAAAATGAGGAATTGGTAAAAATCGAGGAGGCTCTCGGCATTCTTGAAGATCCTGACTCGGACGCCTATGTATCTCAGGAATCGAAAGAGAAAGTTCTGACTTTAGAGAGGAGCAGAGCAAAGATTCTGCTGGATAAAGAAGAGGAGTGGAGATTGAAGAGTAGGGCCATCTGGCTGAAAGCTGGGGATGAAAACACAAAAATTTTTCACAACTACGCTAAAGGCCGGAAAAGTGCAAACACCATCTGGAAGATGAGAGACCCCGAAGGGAGGGAAGTGTCCTCTTTTGAAGCGATCTCCTCATTGGGGAAGAATCATTTTCAAGCCCTATTTACGGCTCCAGGGGGGATCTCTTTGGCCGAAATTATCAGAACGGCTCAAGCGTTTCCTAGATTTGTGGAAGAAGAGGATGCTGAATTACTCTTTAGGGCAGTGGATAAGGAGGAAGTGGAGCGTATTATTAAGGCAATGCCAAGAGATAAAAGTCTGGGCCCGGATGGCTGGACTATTGAACTTTTCTCCCATTTCTTTGATCTTATCGGTGATGAGCTTACTGAAGTAGTGGAGGAGTCTAGAAAGAAAGGTGAAATATACAGTCCGTTCAACACTACTTTCATAGCACTTATCCCAAAAACTGAGAATCCGGTTTCCTTTGATGATTTCAGGCCCATCTCATTATGTAATACAATCTATAAGATAATTGTGAAGGTTATTGCAGTGCGCCTGAAACCCATCCTATCTGAGTGTATTTCAAACGAGCAGTTTGGGTTCCTGGACGGTCGACAGATCCACGAAGCAATTGGAGTAGCACAGGAAACCATCCACAGCATCAGGCAAGCAAAGAAGAAAGGGGTTGTCTTAAAGATCGATCTTTCCAAGGCCTACGATAGGATCGACTGGTCTTATCTAAGATTATTGATGACTCATCTGGGTTTTAAAGTGGAGTTTATAAACTGGATTATGGGGTGCATTACAAATATCAATTTTGTTGTGCTGATTAATGGGGCGGCCTCCCAATTTTTCAAAAGCCAGCGAGGTTTGAGACAGGGTTGTCCTCTTTCTCCCCTTCTCTTCCTCCTGGCAGCAGAGGGTCTTAGCAGATTGATTTTAAAAGCAAAACAGTCAGGCTTGCTCACAGGTTTGGAGGTTGCGGTAAACTTGTTCATCTCACACCTTCTTTTTGTTGACGATATTTTGTTATTTTTAAATGGGAATATACCTGAAGTCAAAGTTCTTAAAGATATCATCGACCTGTTTCTGAAAGCTACAGGTCTTCAAATAAACCCCAGGAAATCTCATTTCATATTGGAGGGTTTCACCAGGCATGAGGCATCTGCAATTACATCCATCTTGCCTTTTGAAACCACTCAGATGGATATGCCTTTTAAATACCTGGGGTTTTGGCTAAAACCGTCCTCTTACCGTAAACAAGATTGGCACTGGCTTGTGGCAAAAATAGAACAGAGGATATCGCACTGGAGTTTCAAGTGGCTCTCTAGAGCTGGCAGACTGACTTTGGTCAATTCAGTTCTTCAAGCCATTCCTGTTTTTTGGGCAGCATTGACTTGGATTCCCAGAGGGATTATTCATAAAATTAAGCAGATCTGTAGCAGATTCTTGTGGTCAGGCTCAAAGGAAAGTTCAGTGCTCCCATGGGTTGCTTGGGATAAAATTGCTAGACCGAAGGAGTGGGGAGGCTGGGGTGTAAAACAGCTGGCGGATTTTTGCCAATCCTTGGCGGCAAAGTCTGGCTGGCGAATTGTAGAGGCAGAAAATCTCTGGACCAGGGTTGTCAAAAGGAAGTATATTGATCCAACTCCCATCGAAAATTGGATCAGAAGCCCAAACAAAAAAGGGAGGAACTGCTCGGTCATATGGAAGGCAACTTTGGATGCCTTTAAAATCATTGAACGAGGATTAGCATGGAAAGTGGGTAATGGTGAATGCGTGCGGATTGGAAAAGACCCTTGGGTAGGATGCAATGAGCATTATGCTTTATCTCCTGGGCTGCTTGAACAACTTGACTCAAAAGGAATTAAGATGCTCCAACAGATTGAAAATCCGGGCCTGTCTTCCATTTGGGCGCAGGGCTGGAAGTCAGCTGAACATTTGGATTTGGATGTCCTTTGGCGAGATGAATGGAACGTCTTTATTCAAGAACTAAATCGATCAAACGTCAGACTAAAGGACGCCCCAGACTCTCTCGTTTGGGCTCATGCAGAAACAGGTCGATACTCCCCAAAGGCTGGCTATGACTTTTTGATGAGCAGAAAGGGGTGGGAGGCTCCGGTTTGGTGGGCAAAGCCACTGTTCAAACTAAAATGCCCCAAAAAAGCCAGAATATTTTTCTGGTGCGCTCTAAAAAACAAAATCCCCACTTGGGATATCCTTCAAGTGCGTTTTCAACTGGGGCCGAGTAGATGTCCGCTGTGCAATGATGCCTCCGAATCGATCTCACACCTCTTCGTGAGCTGTCATTTCACCAAGTCAGTTTGGGAGGAAAGTTTCAAGCTGCTGAAATGTACAGGGAAATGGGAAGGGGAAAATTTATCGAATGCATGGGAATACTGGTGGGCTCACTATCCTGAGAAAAATATGCGAAATCTTCCGCCGATTATATGCTGGGGTATTTGGATATCCCGAAATGGTTGTATTTTTAAAGGGAAGACCACCCCTGTAAATGTCATTGCTGTACAAGCATCAGCCATTTTCTCTTGTCTTCCCGAACCTGAGAGCTCTTCCTCTTCAATTCAGCGGGCGGATCCCGTTATCAGAGAGGGCATCCCCTATGCCTTCTTTGACGGAGCAGCGCAAAACAATGTCACTGGAGCTGGAATTATTATCCACCTCAACCCCCTGCATTCCTTAAAAGCATCTGTAGGCCTTGGATCGGGTTCAAACAATTTTGCTGAATTATCAGCTTTAAAATTGCTCCTCTGCTGGCTCATACATAGAAACACCCTCACTGTACAGATTTTTGGAGATTCGGCAAATGTGGTCAATTGGGTTAATGGAAAATTTATATGCAGGAATTTTATGCTGTTACCTCTATTGGAAGAAGTCCAGAGTTTAAAGGCTCATTTTAATATTTTCTCCATTGCACATATCTACCGGGATAAAAATGAAGAAGTCGATCGTCTTTCAAAAGCAGGTTTAAAGCAGGTTATGGGATCGTGGCAGATAACGGAACAAGCTCAAGATCTGATCCATGTGTCGGATGCTCCCCCTTTTGCATAAGTTCGTTTATCTTTCTTTCTATTCATCGTTATGAACTGATTGCTTATGCTCCTGAGGCAGGAGCGATTGTAATTCCTCTTTCTGTTACTGATGATCTAAAACGTCCTTGGTTGTGGGCTGTTCTCCCTGTAATAGTGGAGCCCCTGGTGTTCTAAAAACACAAATCCTTGCGATAGGGCCGATGCAGGCCGGTGCCCAGAAGAGACCAATTCGTATTTAGTCAAAAAGACTTGGCAAATGGGATGATTCTGAAGCGGTTATCTCATTTGGGCTTTGTGAAACACAGTGAAATGTTTAACACATTCTCCTTTGTAGCTTTTTTATTCCACTAATAATAGAAAAGCGCGGTAATTTTTCCCTGGAAAAAAAAAAAGAAGTCTCCATCCTTTATATATGATCTACTGCAATACACGGCCAATACCATGGTATTACTAATACCATCTATCTAATACTACGGCCCATTTGCAACTAACTGTGGTTCCGTTATTAATTGCGGATTAACCACTTACAATTATTAATATGGGCTTTATTGACTCTTGACTATGATGTGGTACCATTACATAAATAAGGGGGTCAGGGTGGGACCCTAACAACCATTCATGTCTTTTGACAAACACTTTGCATGACGGTAAGTGGGAATTTTACTCAAACAATTTATATACACAAAAACTACAGCCATTCATGTCTTTTGAAAAACATTTTGCATGATGGTAAGTAGGACTTTTACTCTAACAATTTATATGCTCAAAAACTACAACCGTTCATGTATTTTGACAAACACTTTGCAAACATGCAATCTACAACCATTGATGCATTTTGCCAAGCACTTGGCAACAATGAATTTGAGATTATTCTTGAACCTATTCAACTTTGAAAATTCAGAAATTGAAAGTTCAAATATTGGAATCTTAAAATAGGGACTAAACAATCTTAATTTTTCATCAAAAGCTCAAAAATAGACACACATAATTGACAACAGCAATCTATAAAATCACACAGATTTTCGATCTAGGTTCTGCAAAGTACGTTTTTGGAGTCAAATGTGGGGTTAAATGGCCAAAAGGCATGGATAAACCCTGATGTTGAGTCAAAAAGTAACTGAACATTCTAGGGATGCGATTTATGAAAACAACAACAACAAAAACATTCCTGTTATCTCATTTATCACTTTATCAAACACTTAGTGCAAGTTTCATCTATAGTTGTACATGGAGAAAAAAACTTAAATTTATGATAATATGGTATTGTAGTCAACTCATGGCAACCTGGCGATGTATTTATACAATTCCAAAAATATGGGAATATGCTCCAACTCCAATGAGATTGTGCTCCTTCTCCAATATCCTTACCAACTCATTGTGAACCATTTGGTTTTCCTCCCAATCATATCCAGGGAGAACTTCTCCCCCTGTAACCCCCAAGCTGTTAGAGCTCACAAACACTTCCAAATATAGTAGTAGAGAGATATCCAAGGAAAGCTGAGGAAGATAACTTTCACTTCCTCCCAACATGACTCATGGTTAGCTCCACCAGGTAGAGCTACATAGTAATTTAGATTAGTAATTTCAAAATCATTTCGAAATCAATAGGCTACTATCCAAGTCTCTCACTCTCATAATATTTTTCAAATATCTCCAAATATTGTTATCACAATGCACCTCCCTCCTCCTAAGTGAGAATACATGAGACACATATATAGGACGAGAAACAAATTATAGTCATAATGGAGGAGTAATATGCATGCATTTTATTCCATTTAGAGGAGTGTAACCCATGCCATTAAGAAGAGGTATGCATGCCTTAGTTAAGGATAGTGTAACTTATGCATTAAAGAGAGCATAAGAGGAATCTTTTATGATATGTATTTAATGAGTTGAAGAGGAATATGTCATTCTTTGATGAGTACATAAAATAAAGTGTAATGTATTGTTAAAAGAGAGAGATTTACATAGAGCCATGAGGGTCATCAAGGAGAAAGGTGTGAAGCGATTAAGGAGATGAGGGTGACTTGTAATTCTATTTTAATAATAATATCATAGTCACATAAAAGATAATAATAATATTAATAATATTGAGGATTAATTCGAGATTGAATGATTAAGATTGATTAATGATAAGTTAAGTTATTTTCCTTCAACTATACTTGCTTGCCAATTTATGTAAGGTGATTTACTATATTTAGAAAGACATGCTTGAGATGCTAAACACGACTTTCTATTTTTATAAAGTCACTCTAGGATTATTATAAAAGAGTTTTTATTAAGAAAATTATTCCTTGAGCTTCCCATGAGTGGTATTTTGCTTCCGGCAAATAAGGATTTAATACCCCTATTGCATGCATCCTCGTGCCTTAGTTGATTGAGGACTCTGCACCCCAATCTACTCTAAATATCCAAGATTCCACAACTTGATATTTTTAAATATTCAAGACTCTATGCCATAAAAATTTTATTATAGATACAAGACTCCATGTCTTTCTCTTTCATGGATTTAGGACTTTGTGCCCTAATTTTCATGGCTTCTCATCTACTCTGCTTTGAAACTCCACACTTCACCTTAAGGTATTGATTGTGAGATCATACCCATCTGATGCTTCATTAGTATGGCCTTGTTCCAAGACTTGTACACATCAAAATCTCGTAGATCAAAGGAATCAATGAATTTCATAATTAACTTATTCACATTTTACCAAAGATTGTGCATGACTTCAACAAACATTTTGGTTCTAGAGAAATGACTTCCACAACCATTTAAAATTTGAAAATCCTGTTTTGAAAATAGCCATGTTCTATATCACATCTTTCTCAATACAATATTATGCATTTAAAATCATAAAAATCATGTATCATGACTTCCATATTCATTTATAATTTAAGCATCCTTGTTTGCAAATAATTATGTACCTATCACATCTTGCTCAACAAGATTAAACATATATAATCATATAAATCATGTATCATCTATAAATCATAATTAACCATATATTCCACATAACCATGATCATCCATGTATCTATGTTTCTCAATCCTGAATCAACATCCATGCCATACACATATTGACAAACTAATATACCAAAAGAGAAAACATTGATAATATGTTCTTAACCAAAATCAATTCTTATACACACAACCTTAGATATTATCCTAAGCACACAACAACTAGGTGACTCAAACTAGGTCTATAGCATATAAGCATGTACATAAGTTTCTCACGCATAATATTATATCATTATAGCAAAATCACCCTCTCTAATTGTCATCAAATCTATCTCACCAAGAAGGGACACTACATTTTGGAAGGAACACAAAATAGACATTTCTTCAAGTTTAGCATGATCTGATACCTCTGCCACATATCCAACATCAAGTAAAAACTAGTTACATGGTGTTTGACCAGTCCAAACATCGTCCAATTATCAAAGTATACCTCCAAAAACTTTTGAATAAACTCTTTGAACGTCGCAATGATTACGAGCAGAAATATTTCCGATGCATTCTCAAGTCCAAAATCCATTACAATATACTGAAAACATCCCCACTCAGTCACAAAGGTCATCTTACTCCTATCTTCTGGTGTGACCTTGATCTGATGGTACCCCTAGAACCCATCAGTGAATGAATATGATTCTTTTCCTCCTACATTATACAACACTTCATCGGTGAACAGAGTTGGAAAAGGATCATGTACGCAAGCATCATTCAGCTTCCTAAGATCCACGGATATCCTTATTTCATCCTTTTACTTCTTTTCCTAAACGACCATTGGACTTACCTAGTTAGACTCCTCCATTGGTTCAATAATACTGTCTTCCCACATCTTGTCCAACTCCAAGCAGACCTTTCCCTTGTACTTAGGATTGAGGCAATATGGCCTCTTCTTCACAAGCTTCTCATCTAGTTTCAGCATTATTTTTATTACTCCTAAATCACCTATTATCCCCTTCAAGTCTAAAAACTTTGTAGGAAACAAATCCTACTACTCGCAGAGAAACTAAACAACCTTATCCACCGTATCATCATCCTAGTAGTCCCCTATCTTCGCAAATTTCATCTCCACCTCTATTCTAATATTCACTTGTCTACTTTTCAGTGGCATGGTTATATCTGGAATCTCTATCTACGGCCCCTCAACTTTGCAATGACCTTCTACCTATAGGATATTAATTTTCCTAGGATCCTCCTCTTCTTCCTTAGAAGTCACCTTGTAGCACTCTAATGCATGGCACAGCTGGGTGGTCCAATCTGGCTGAGTCAAATCTAAGGGATCCTAAGGGATTCTGAAGATTTCTTCCTTGACCTCATGTAGTGCTTCATCGATGCTCTTGAATCCATCTTCAAACTTGAACGTCATTAAGAATTCCTGTCTCAAAATATCACATTCGTCTGTGTTGTGGTGGAGGTTTGTTTCCAAGTACGAATTCATTGGTATTACATATAAAGTATGACAGAACAAATGCACCCACTCCACTTGTGGTTCTACTCCATAAGCATAAGTCCATTTTGCTAAGTGATGGCATAGTTCACTCCTCCCATTATATTTCCCTGTCAGTCACACCTTTTTATGACTAAATTTCACCCTCATTATCCTTTTTTATTTGCACCATCCATCAAAATTGTCTTTATGCATACCCCACCATCTTGCGGGCATAGCATGTAGTGCCAAATCCAAGGCTTGGAGGAAATGCTTCTCAGGTAATTCTCCTTCAAATGCATCCAAAAATTTATCTACATCAGTTAAACCATCATAATAAGGCAAACTCCTTACCTCCGACCATACACAATGTAGCAATTTAGTCATCATGTTACAACACAATCTAGAAACTTTGTGCAACCTATTCTACCTGTGTTTCAACTCTCCATCCAAATCCAATGTATAGAAACTTTCATGGTCCCATGAAATGCATACATCTACTATCAGATTCACCCATTCTTGATCTCAAGTCATTATTGTGTAGATTTGGTCCAAATCATCATCACTTTCATAATCACGGACCGGTTCAATATAGCGCGGTCCTTCTGCAGGGTTCAAAAGGTACTACTACACAGAGTGATTTTCTTTCAAATGAAACCATCTGCTTCTTCAAACTGATCACCCCATTCATGTCAATAGCCTAATCGATCCCAAGGAGCACGGGATAGGGATTGTTTCCATCGACAATCTCTACCACTTCAAAATCAGCCAACACATTCACGCCTTCAATATTTACTGTCACTCCCTGCAATATTCCCATGGGGATAATATTTTTTTGATTCACCATCCTCAATTGAATAGGAGACCACTATATCATAGGTATCCCCATTCTCTCCCATGTCTATTGTAGCAAAACATTCACATTGGACCCAAGATCCAGAATAAGTTGGTTCATTTCATACTCTCCTATTTGTGTGGTGAGCCTCATCTCATGCGCTGTTCTTGCCTTATGCTTACCAATTTTTCTGACCATGCAAGGTCCTTCAGGAGTATTTTCTTTACTAGTGCATTTATTTATCAACTCATGTAATCCTTTCATGACCTTGCTATCACGTAGCAGCTTCATACAGGTCTCCAAATAGGTAGTAAGCATGGACAACTGCATTTCTTCAGACTTCTTATCCTAACATCTTGAGGTAAAAGCTTGGGCGAAGAATTTCTTCGCTTCCATGAAGGTTTCTTTCACATGCTCTAAATCAAAGCCAATATCCTTCTTTGGAGCTTTGCAGACCCATTCAATTTCTTCAGGTTGCTTTCCCTTATCTTGGCTAGTTATCATTCCACTTCATAGCACGATATTCACATTAGGATCCTCTTCACGGGGTTCAACCATCATTTGCAGGTTCTGGGTAGGCTATTGCATTGCCTGGTTAAACTAAGTATAGTATCAGGATGACAGGCACATTGGGTTCATACATTATCATGTGTAGTTTCTTGGCCCTCCATAATTGTAGAGAATAACTTGTCCTTGACCTCTCGCAGGTCCTCCTCCTCCTCAACCTCGTCTGTGCCCCTGATATCCTCCTAGCGCTCCTCCAGTGCCTTGATCCAGAGGCCAAGTTTCTGTTTGCATTTGATACAGGGGTGTTCTTTCCATCATTAACTTGTAACTACACAAACTATGCTCATTGTGACCTACTGATTTGGAAATGTTGCAGAAGAACTGTTGTGGTGTCTGTACAAATTTTTGCAGCAAGTGACAATTTTCTATCACATGTTT
Organism: Pinus taeda; assembly: GCA_000404065.3. Taxonomy (NCBI): domain Eukaryota; kingdom Viridiplantae; phylum Streptophyta; class Pinopsida; order Pinales; family Pinaceae; genus Pinus; species Pinus taeda. The sequence continues at coordinate 14,964 of APFE030270016.1, forward strand.
TCTAGCTACCTAACAAATAACAAACCACAGCATGGGCCCTATACATAGCCATGCTTGAGCTTCTAGTCTCAAAGGCATCGGCCCTCCT
>APFE030270026.1:5667-32973 GCA_000404065.3 Pinus taeda
TTAAGGTAACCTTACCAAATTTCTTGATCTCCTCTTTGGTCTTGGCCTCCCACCAGACCAATGCTGCTCCATCCATTCTCAAAGAAGCCAACTGAATCTTTGTGGCATCATCATGCATATTTTGGATCCTCAAGTAAACTTCCAACTTCCTAATCTAGTTGTCAAGATTTTCTGCATTCACTTCACCATTGAACATAGGTAATTCGAATTTTACATCAAGCTTCAAAAAAGGACTTTTTCCAGAGGATCTATGTTTATGCATAGAAGAAGAAGATGAGGATGAAGAGGAAGGAAGTGACGATGGGGGTGGTGGATCACCATTACCTCCATGTCCTTTCTTGGAATGATCATCATCCTTCTTACCTCCTGAAGAATCCTCTCCTTCCTGGGGATGTTTGGACCCTTCTCCAGCCAATTTCTCATTTCTTTCTTGGTACAATATCCTCACCATTTCAGTGAGGTCCAAGAAATCCTTTCTAAAGACTCTTTCTTCTTCTCTTGGATCCATGTCTGCAGGAAATTCTCCTTCCTGTGCAGACATTCTTGAAGCTTTAGTTGAGACTCTTGAGGGGGAAATTGAAGGCGAAGGTGATGGATCTCTGGCCTTCCTTGACTGAGGATTCTCCCATTCTCTAGTCAACTGTCCTTCCCCTCTTTTAAGTTTCAACCTGGTAAGCATCAATACTTGCAAGACAGTTAGAAGATCTTTGCACAAAAACAATCAAAAGACAACTACACCAGAGATTGACTGAAAGAGCATTTATCTACTTTGCAATTGTATAACAAGATCATTTCGAAGGCTTCCTGGCTCATTTTAGGCTCTGTCTATAGCTTATTTGACTGCTTTTGATACAAAGAAACAACAACATAGCTCCAATACCAACTTGATCTGAATTTGAAACTACTTGAAAAAGGTTTGCAAGGTATTCAATTCAATAGTAAACATGTTTAAAAGATGCGCATGTCTTGCAGTAAAGAAACAAATGAAATTTTCAGCTGTTCATGATCCATTCAAGCATAGCAGAATTATTTCCTTCTACTGTTTAACACATTAAAATGAATTTTTTATGCAAAATAAATCAACCACAGATGCAAAAGAAGTTGATGAAACAATTCACCCCTCCTGGGCTACGTCTGCTGGGTCCAAGGCTCCCAAATGGGCCTATCCTCATTTTAATTAAATGCTCAAAATGAATTTATAGCTGAACAGAAGTCTCTACAGGTGAAATAGACTGTAAAAGCAGATTCAGAACACATGAAGCCTTCAGGATTGACTGTTGGTTCACCTCCAATGGATACCTGTAACCCGATACAGTTCTCTCAATACTGGGCCCTGGTGGCTCCTAGAAATTCCATGGCTCCAAAACCTATGCAAATGACCTCTGATGGCTACAAGACCTATGCCAATGGCTTCAGAACGTCCAAAATACCCAAAATCAAAAAACAATTTGTCCAAAACCACCTTTCCTAGCCAAAGTTATGGCCCATTAATGATTCCCTCTAGTTTATCCTAAAAGAACTCCAGCTAACTGTAGTTGGGGCCAGTTAGCCCCGCCAATTATGGCGGGACCGCCCAAATTTGGAGTTTCGCCAAAAATCCCGCCAACTTAGCTGCAGTTAATTAATGTTGACCGTTGATTAGCTCCGCGAGTTTAGGGATAAAGCCCTTGGTTCCTGGGCAGAGGTCATATGGAGGCGAGGCTGGCCCCTTTCATTCCCGCCCACCATACATTTTAAACTTTAATTACATAATGTTCCCATGAGATTTCAATGGCCATTGTTGTGGCCCAATGGTAAGGCGGAGGATTATTACAATAGAGGTCGCGGGTTCAAAACTGGCCGAGGCCAAAAATTTTTACCATGCGCCCATATATGTGCTGATGTCACCTGAGCCATGTGGCGGCCTCTGGGCTTGCCACGTGGCAGCTTCTGATTGGCCCGCCCAAAGGAATATTCCATGGAATATTTCGTGGAATATTCTTTTTTTAATTTTTTTTTTTTAAATTCAAAAATTAAGGGTTATTGGGCGATTTTGTTTTTGACATAACTTTCACATACGACAACCGTTTTTCGAACCATTTGTGGCACCGGAATCAAGAGGACAAGCTCTATCCAGTCATTTAGGTTCAAGCCAATTCTGATCACTTTCAATTTTGAGCATTTTACGACACTTGGGACATGAGCCCCTGATCAAATACCAAGCAAGTAAACATTGGTACTGAAGCAGAGCTGAAGTTCGTAATAATTGGAGATTATTGGGACGATGCTACTTTGGATAAAGTTATTGAGTTACTTTGTGAATACCAGGATCTCTTCCCTATGAGTGTTTTGGATTTGAAGGGCATAATCATTGATTTAGGCATTATGAAGATCACTCTGAAGCTGAACGTGGAGGCTATTAAACAAAAGTCATATTGCCTTAATCCTAAATACAAGGAAAGGGTTTTCCTGGAGCTAGATAAGATGATGGCAAAAATCATCATAGAACTGGTTGAAGAATTTGATTGGGTGAGGCCAATGGTGGTTCAGGAGAAGAAACAAAAGGGTGAGATAAGGATTTGCGTAGATCTGTAGAAGCTTAATGATGTGTGTGGCCATGACCCATTCCCAATGTCATTGATAGATGAAGTATTAGACAATGTTGGAGGGCATGAGGCCTATTCCTTTACCAATGGGCTTTCTGGGTATCATCAGATCAAGATCACACCTATGGATAGGAGAAAAATGACCTTCGCGAAGGAGTGGGGTTGTTTTTAGTATAATGTGATGTCTTTTGGACTCAAGAATGTGCCTACGATATTTTGCCACATAGTCATAGCAGCGTTCAAGGAGTTCATTGATAAGTTCCTGGAAGTATACTTTGATGATTGGACGGTGTTTGGATTAGTAAATCTCTAAGTAGCAATTATGCACCTGATGTTGGATACATGTCGCAGATACCAGATCGCACTGAATTTGAAGAAATGTATATTTTGTGTTACCTTTGGGATCTTGTTGGGTCATGTGGTGTGCAAGAAAGGATTGATGGTGGACCTTACAAAGATTGTAGTAATAGTGAACTTGGAGACCCCTAGGAACATCAAGCAGTTGTGCATGATGTTGGGACATACAAGATATTATACAAAATTTATCAAAGCCTATGCTCAAATTACTGTGCCCATGGAGAAACTATTGAAGAAGGATGCAACATTCTGTTGGGATGGAGAATGTCAGTGCAGCTTAGATGTATTGAAATAAAATATGGTCACTGCACCTATCCTATTATTCCCTAATTGGAGAAAGGAGTTTGACGTACATGTGGATGCCTCATGCATTGCGTTGGGTGCATTGTTAACGTAGGTCAATGAAGGAGAGATGGACCATCCTATAGCCTTCGTGAGTAGGAAGTTATCAAAGGCTGAGAAGAATTATTCAATGACTGAGTGTGAAGGATTGGTCATGGTGTATGCACTACAAAAATTCAGGAATTATCTGCTAGGAGGGAATTTCAAAATGTAGACATATCATTTTTCCTTGAAATACCTGATCAATAAGCTTGTGTTGGGGGGGGAGGGGGGGGGAAAGATCTGCCGATGGTTGCTATTATTTCAATAGCATGACTTTGAAGTCATTGTGAATCTAGGGAGGTTAAATCTAGGACCTAACCATCTGTCATGGATAAATAGGTGTAGAGCCTCATAATCCAGATGGAGGATTTCCAGTTGCACAGCTCGTTACAGTGCGAGTAGCATATAATCATTTTGTAGTGTTATTCACTTCTTGACTACGGGGATGGCACCAAAAGGATATACATGTCAGCGAAAGAAGGAATTAGTAGTGTGTGCAACAGATTTTCAGTTATTGCATGACATTTGCATAAAATGGGTGTAGATAAAATATTGCAAAGATATGTGTTGGATTTTAAGCAAGACAGTGTTCTCATTGAAACTCATGGGGGAAGCTACATGAGGTCATTATGTAGGCAAGGCAACTACGTGGAAGACTTTGTGCACAGCTCTATGGTGGCCAATGCTGCTTAAATATTCCAAGGCATATCATAAGGCATGAAATGCATGTCAAAGAACTGGCCGACATTCATGAATGGATGAATTTCCATTACATCCTCAAGTATATTTGCAACCATTTGAGAAATGGGCAATTGATTTAGTTGGGCCAATTCATCCCCTGGGAAATAAAACAAGTGTGCCCTATATCTTCACCACAATGAAATATTGAACCAGATGGGTGGAGGCACATCCAGTTAAGGATTGTACGTGAGCTACACTAGCAAATTTTTTGTTTGAGTATGTCTTAACCAAGTTCAACTGCCCAAGGGTGTTGATGAGTGATAGAGGTACACACTTTCTGAACAAAATGATCAATGCATTGACTGAATAATTCTAAGTATACCATCAGAAGAGTACACTATATCACCCATGGGCCAATGGAACTATTGAAGCCTTCAATAAGATTTTGGAGACCGCGTTGATGAAGATCTTCAATGCACATTGAAATGATTTGGATGTACGTGTACCTATAGTACTATGGGCTTATAGGATTACTTGTAAGAAGCTGACAGGGAAAATGTCATTGAGATTGGTATACGGGGTCAAAGCTGTAATGTCGATGGAGTATATTGTGCCTAGTATGCGCATAGCAGTTCCCACAGGTATGGCGAATCACAAGGCCTTGGAGGAACATCTCGCGCAGCTGATGGAGCTCGAAGAGAATCGATTTTTGGTAGGATTTCATCAACAAGTACAGAACGAAAGAAAAAAAATTGTTGCATGATCACCATATCAAGCTTCACACTTTCAAGGTAAACGGTCTTGTCCTGTTATACGATAGTGAATTCACTAAATTTCTAGGTAAATTCCATATGCATTGGCTAGGGCCATATATTATCAAAGAAATTACAAATGGAGGTGCAATTCAGCTTGTGAAGCTGAATGGGGAACCTTTCCCAGGTAGAGTGAATAGGGGAAGATTGAATTTGTATACAGGGGATCCTGCACAATGACTACATGATAGTAGGATAGTCTTAGTTCTCCAATCAGTTGCAAGGGAGCATGAGAATATAAACTAAACTACCCAGTTTGGAGAATGATGCAATGAGCAGGCTGCACGAAGAATGAGGAAGATACAACCCATAAAGCTGCACTATGGAGGATGGTGCCATGTAGCACATCTAGAAAGTGACCATTGAAGTTATTGTTCATGATTTGACGGCCAGAGGATGCTTAAGTGGAGCGGGGTGGCAACATTTAAGGAAAAAAAACTTTGAAGATCTACCACCAAAATGGAATTTATTTCAAAAATTGGGGGGAACAATCGGATTTGAATTCAAAACTCCCTACAAATTACATGTGCCAATCCAATAGAGAACACTTTGCACTCTTAGAATTGTATGTGAATTCCATTGTCTGTTGCCTCTGAGTCAAGTGTTCTGTGAGGATTTCATTGTGAGCCCCACATTTTCTAACTTGGATGTGATAAAGCAAAAGTTTATTCTTGACAGAATGTCTGCACCAAGTCCTGCTGAAACTGTGAGTACTAGCGATGGTGTCTCTAAAATAGTTTCCCTGAAAGTTGTAAGTATGGAAGCTCAGGCTCCAGTGCCTATGGTGCTGAGGTCACCTAGGTCGAAGCCTACCCCTACTTGAGAAATATTACCATCCAAATCAAAGAAGGACAAGCAGAAGAAGTCGGTGTCGGTCTATGCTTCCCTTAGAAAGCATACTGAGACCCAGGCAAAACAGAAGAAAGATAAGCAAACGGAAAAAGTAGTGGACCTGGAGGCGGAAGAAGCCCAAGGAAGAGATGATATTGATGCTGGAGGAGCGGAACCTATAACATTTCTCCCTTATTATATCCCTCCATGGAAGGGGAAAGAGAAGGTCATGAATGACCCAGATTCTAAGAAGTCCACCATATCTATGCCCCTGCTACTTGAGCATTTCCATTTTGAAGGTTTGCAGCTTGCGCGGATTCCACTGTTGAAAATGGAGGATTTGGACATCGCAGATCACGCTAGGTTTCCAAACTTGGAAATAGGCAAGTATATGTGGAGGGTTTATTATGCAAAATCAGGTGTTACATTGTTGGAGACAAAGGAGTGGGTTCGTGGTGTCGAGCACTTAGGGTTACTTAATTTGTTATGGGTGCCCCATTATCACTGCACCCCCATTAACAAAATATGTGTGCACCATCTTTTCACATTGGTACATGATGTTTATTTATGGCTAGGAGGGCCTATACCCATTACAGACATGCTCATTCATAGAATCATGCACCTGCCTTATAAAGGCATGAACCTGGCCAAGGAGTTTGGTGGAAAGACTAGAGAAAAATACCTCACAGAAAGGATGAAGAGATATTATGGCCTCCTTAAGAAGTCGCAAGGATATTCAATTTTGCCCATAATAGACCTGGCAGTTCAATTGGTTGCCCAGATTTTAGCAGGGAAAGTGATGATAAAATGTCGAGCGGATGAAGTTCTAGCGCCAGTTGTTTCCCTTGCTGCGCAGTGCACGAAAGGTGTACATTTTAATTAGGAATGATACCTCTGTTAGGAGTTCTTGGAAAACTTTTGTGAGGCCCAGGATGAAACCAAGTCATTTCATTACACTTGGTTGTTACTATCAATCGTGCTAGTTGCATGGAAATTACTGGAGGATAGCCAATTTCCTCTACTTAAGGAAGGGTTACCAGAGGTAGTGTAGTTTTCTCCCTTATGGTCTATGAAGGATACCACACGAATCGCATAAATGAAGATATTTTTGGTTCTCATGGAGATGGATCTCCGCATGGCCATTAATCAGCGTTCGAGGTTGTCCCTGACCTTGTTCACGTAGCTTTCATCCTATGTGGCATTCAATGATGACTTCCATAGAGTATACATCCAAGTGTGGAAGGATCCAGAGTAGAAATGGCATGACTTACCCTATTTTTTAGAAGAAACGGATGTGGAGGAGGTTGTAGCGAAATGGCCTATAGAGTGGCACGCCCTGTCAGACTTAGTTGCTCGACCAAGCACGGGTACGGAGACTTCTGCCGCACAGAAAAGAAAGGAGGCAACTAAGCTAGCTACACGTAACCTAGCAGCACAGAAAAAGAAGGAAGTTGTTGAAAATGCTTGTGTGGAGCAAGAACACTCTGCCAAGAAGCAGGCAGAATAGGAACAACATGAGTCACAAAAAGGTGACAAGTCACCTTTACTAGAGACAGAGGAGGAAGAACTTTCAAGGCAAGGTGACATAGGAGATGAGGGGTAGAGAACCCCATTTATTCTAAAGAAATGTGGCAAGGAGCAGCAGGAAGGTACAAGGAATAAGCAGAAATCGAATAAGCCACATGTTGATCCCATGGTGTTAACAAAAGGCGATCTTGATGAGATCGACGACAAAATTAGGGATACAACAACCGAAATGTTGCAATAGTTTGAGTAACAATACATGCAAATGCTGGGAGAGTCCAAAAATATCTGCATGAGCTGTATATCCAAGCAAGCAGAATATAGGTGGGCACCAGACAAGCGAGCATGGAAACCGGGATGAGCCAAGCATCAGAGCTAGTATGGACCCTAGAACTCAAAACTATACCATTACAAGACGGGTCCATTCACGCAGAGTCTGTTGATGACCACATTATCCTAAGTATAATCAAGAAAATTATACTGAATATAGTGGCTCTCTCAAATGAGACCCTCCACACACTGCATACAAGGGTGGCAAATGAATTGATAACTAGGGAGAAGCATGCCTTCAACCTTATCAGTGAGTACAGAGTGAATAATGAGCTAATATTTGCTAAAAAGACACAATCTTTGAAGGAAAAGGAGGCACTTCATATGCGTGGTTCAAGTCTAGATTCAACAATAGTAAAGGCATGCAAGATGGTGCATGAGCTTCATATCCCGAAGGATGCACAGCCAAAAGCCAAAATCAGAAAACTGGTCGCTAGTGTGCGTGAAGTTAAAGCAGAGGTTGGTCAAGTCACGTTTGATCTCAACATGAAGATTATAGAGCTTCAGTTAAATTTGCAACCCACAACTCCACCAGAGGTCTAGGAGCAGGGCAAATCCATTATAAAGGAAGGCATGGCTACCTTGGAAGCCACAGTCACTGACTGTGTGACACTGTTTGAGAAGGCTATGGAACTAGTAACCAATCTATAAGAGGATCCGAACTTGTAGACACTGAACACAGAGGTAAGAGTGTTGTAGAGAAAATAGGATGAATTCAGGGAGACTGCGTGGTCTTTAGCACTGGCACAATGCCTTGCTAAATTACAGGAAGGAAAGGAGCTACTAGCATAGGTGGAGTAAGTACAAAAGAAGGAGGCCTTACTAAAGGACAGGTTACAACCTTTGTTAGAGGAGGTTTATCAAGTCACGACTATTATTGAGGAAAGGCTTAAAGGTTTGTAGCAAAAAAAACAAACAATGAGGTTGGTCATAGAAGGACTAGCCATGGAAAAATTGGTTGAGGAAGTAAAGCAGGCAACAACACAAAGCATTGCCGAAGTTGTAGTGATACAAGTGGAGTTGGGGGTTCTTCATAATAAGATCGTCACACTAATAGAGTGACTTGAGGGCGAGTCATGATCTTTGTGTTGGGGACCTATTGGTATGGGGTCCTATAGGTCAGATTTGGGGTTAAAATAAACCAAGTTTTCATACAATTGTGTAATTAATGTAAAGACTCCATGATTTGTGGATGCGGAGTGTGTAGATGATTAGGAGTCAAAGGGGTTTAACCCCTTGTTTTATGTAAATTTTGAGTCGGTTTTGAGATTCACCCATGGTCCGCGAACCATGGCATTGTATGAAAAAGGCTATAAATAGGCATGTCTTGGAAGAGTCTGAGGCAATTAAGAGTAGTATGATGAAGTGATAGCAAGAAGAAGTGGGTTATATAGAAGAGAAAAGGCTCTACAATTGAGTGCACAGAGGCCTAGGTAAATTCCATAGCTGAGTGCGCAGAGGCCTAGGTAGAGTCTACAGTTGACTGTGTGGACCCCTACAGCTGTGTGTGCATGTAGTTTTGAGTCTATAATCCTGACTTGAAGATCAATAAATACAATTTCTAAAGAATTATTGTGTATTTTTGTTTACTTTTGTTAATGCTACATGTTGTTAATGAATGATGTGTTTTATGAAATATTGATTAAATGTTGCACAATTCACTTTAATAGGTGTTAATGATGTACGCAAGGTATGTTTAAGTATTTTCATGAAGAATCTAATGCATTCTCTCATGTTTACTAATAATTTAAGTAAATCTGTGTGAACCCTAATTTAGAACTTCTCTCTAATGCATGTAAGTAGATAGCTAAATTTTTAAAGGTCTGCAAAGACCAATCATAGACCTTCATGAAGGTTTTAAGGCTATTTTGATAGAGTTGCAACAATGTTCCTTAAGAGTGTATCGATCTACGTGAAGGCAAATCTGAGGCGCTAGAAGACATCACACTAATATCTAGATGCAAAAACTTGGTTCTTACATCCCCCCATACTGCTTCAGGTGAGACTGCAGCCTGCGCTACACGGGTTATTTCCAAAAGAGCCAGTAGTGTAAGGTTTTGTTGGTTAGCACAGCTAACTATGAACTTGGGTTAGGGACCCCTAAGACAAAAGTCCTGAATCAAATCCCACTCAACCATCATCCCTAAACAGTTCTTATGTGCAAGCGGTATCACCCCCACCAGAGGTTAATTACGTGCCCACCTGTTCCATGCCTACATCTATTGATGATCTAGTAGGTGATGTAGTACAACATGTACTGGGGGCATTGGAGCCCGATTTTTCATTTCGATCCCTAGACATGTATCACTTGCAGAGTCTTGTTCTCCCATCTGATCAGAACCTCTTGGAAGCCATTGCCTCTTTTCATCTGTGAATAAGGGATGGAGTAGAGTTTCTTGTCTTGTGTCAAGCTCATTAAAAAATGAAACAAGGGATATGAGAATAGTTATTTTACTATGTAAACCTCGTTAAAAAATGAATTAGGTCTCCATGAGTAGAGTTCCTTTACTTGTGTCAAGATTATTAACAAAATGAAACAAGGTATCATGAGCATGGTTCTTTTCCTGTGTCAAGCTTGTTAAAAAATGAAAAACAAATCCCCTTCCAATTCAAGTCTTTGATTAGATCTCGTAAAATCCCAGTCAAGTGTTTCACCTGATCTCGTAAGTGAACCTTCATTCCATCCACTTATTAGTAACTAGTAGTCTACTTATTTGAATGAAGTGAAGCTTGGGGGGAATGTACCTCAAATTGATTCATTATGTTGGGGGCATGCAAAATTATCTCAAGCATAGTTTGTTTTTCTTTCAAGCTTGTGTAAAAATGAAACCAAACCCAAGCATAGTTTGTTTCCATTTCAAGCTTATGTAAAAATGAAACCAAACCCAAGCATATTTTGTTTCCGTTTCAAGCTTGTGAAAAAATGAAACCATATTCAAAGTATTCTCAAGCATAGTTTCTCATGTTTCAAGCTTGTGTAAAAATGAAACCTTTCCCACTTTACATCTCATGATTGGCATTTTTATCAGTCTCTTTTTCCAGATGAGCATTGGTTTTCTTCATTCCATCATCATCATCTCTTTGGCTGATAGTATACTTTCACTTGGTTGTTTTAACCTTGCCTGAAGAAAAATTGCAATGAGTGGTCTTATTAGCGAGTCTCTTGACCATTACATGTTTTGAGCAGTTCCATCATTATTGGAACCAATTTCTATCCTTTTATACCACTCGTTCCTCTAGGTGGAGTCCTCTTTCAGCTCTTTTCAAACTCCAAAAATATGAAAAGATTGTCGATTACTTGTCTTTTCGAACTCATTATATTAAATGAATTGATTTTGTATCAGTATACATTTGCCCCTTTTTCGGGCTGAGAATGACTATTTATGAAAAAGGTATACCTTGGTCAACATGGTCAAGAGGTTCTCTCAAATATTGTTTTCTACCTTTTCAGGTTCAAGGGACATATTACAAAAGGGATCTTGATGGAGTTTTATTTTTTTGTCTCTTTTTCAAACTCTCTAAATATGAAAAAGATACTAATTTACTCTTCCATCGGACTAGTAAAAAATTAAACAACGAAAGACTTGTCACCATGACGAACCCAAGTTTCCCCTTCCTAGGACTCGTAAATCTTACTAGGATGGATTCATCCAAAGGGTTAACTTATATGACAAGCATATGGTATCCTTTTCAAGCTTGTGTAAAACTAAAGAGGTACATTCTAGAAACAGTGGGGAAAAATTGAAAGTGAAACATCTCTTGTATAGGCGGCATGTCGCACTCGAATATGACACTCATTTGTTTCTCGTGTCGAGTTTGGGACATCCTCACTTTGTCACTTGTCCTTCCATATTTGAATAATCCATTTTTCCTCTCATTTGATTATTCCACTATGCCATTATGACCCTTGGTCCTATGTTGAGTCAAATGCTACCACAATCCGGAGTCATGTTGCCGATATGTTCAAGGGAAATCCTATCTATAGTTATTTACCTATACATTTTCTGACACATTGTTACAGTCTTGGATCTTATTCATTTCATTCCACTTTATTCATTGTTTCATGTCGGTTATGTGGGATTCATCATTTCCCTCCTTCGATAGGCCGCTTCATGTCGACTTCAACTCATTATCTAGGAAGACGATTTAGAAACTCCCTATTAGTACCTTAGAGTTTTCATGCCTCAATGGCAAGCTTTTTGCATCCGACGATAGGTTTATATCATTGCCCTTTGATCAGATGATTCCACAAGTGTTCGACTTGAACTTCATCATCACATTCACTGATTGTATTGTCATACCTTGAGAACGATTGTTGTTATTGGTGGTTTCTCTCATGCCTGTTAATGGTCCACATCATTGGTCAGTAATCAAGTGCTTTTCTAACATGTTTGACTTCGACACATTCACTTGCATGTTAGAATTCATACTTTGATCGGGTCAGGATGGAGTGCAAGACCCTTATTCTTTTCTTATATCACTCAAGTTGCGTGGAGTTATGTGGCATTCATGATTGTACACATGTTTATGTTATACAGATGGTTGTGACTATATTGTGGGACTTTACATTTATGATGATCCTTCTATATCGGATGGTTGCGTCCGTACCTCAGATGTTAGATTTACAGATAATCCTTCTTATTTGGATGGCTGCGCCCATGCATAGGGGCTTCCCTCGGGGAGCAATACCATACCACATGAATTCATATTGGGGGATTTATATTGAGGAAAAAATGGCATAATATATTGGGGGATAAATAAGGGGTAAGGGGTTTTTATATTTGCATGTATAAAAAATGGACCTCAATATTAATGATAAAATATAAAGGGGTATAAAAATTGTTAATGAAAAAATGGATACTTACAATATCTAGTGGAAGTAAGGTTTTTTTAAATTGGAAAGGTGTGTTAGGTTTGAATTGGTAGGGGATTAAATAATTTGATTTTTAAGGATGTTTTCCAATATGTATTCAAATTAAGGGTATTGTTTAATATGCCATGAATGCACATGATAGGTCAAAGGTTCATTGAATGAATCCCCCGTGCACCCATGCCATGGATCCTTTCATATAGTCTGGATGGCTAGGTCCATACCATAGATTCATGTTTGATATCAGATATGTATAAGTATATGCATCCTTGATTTGTAGGTCTCCTGACAATGTTTTTCCTCTTCCTTGCAAAATCTCGTAAAGCATATTAGCCATCACTCCTTGTTTTGCCTTCATGCTTTAGGGGGAATCTATTACACAATATTTTGTCACACCTCTTACACTTACCTGTGACATACCCAAAGTGCTCGAAACATGACCATCATGCAATGTACTCATTCATATATACAACTCATATCCTACCTAAGACATTGATTGGAAAATTCCTTGAGCTTCCCCTGAAGGAAATGGCTCTAAAACCCTAATTTAAGAATCATCGCTCTTATGAGACTAAAAACCGTGATGATCACCCGTTGCACTATACATGATCCATGATGGCATCACTCTATTTACTTATATACCATTGATGATCCCAAAAAGGAAATTTTCCCAAAGAGGATGAGTAGCTTCGTGATCTAGAAGCTTCCAGAGCGGCGAATTGGAGGTTGTTCGGTGTACATGAGGTCAATTTTTCTGAACTTGTCCTCTTGGTCTTATCCTTATGAGCTACCTCCTTGAGATGAGGGCCTACTCATATCTTTGGAGAGATCCTAACTCCCTTTCCCTTCCTATATATTCATCCTCTCCCATTCTAAAATGGTTGGTCTATGCCTATTTGCACCCTTATGCTAAGATTGTGCCTATATGCTACTCATTTGGCTTGGAGAAGGAGTGCTTTGAGAGCCTAGCTTGGAATTGGATATTCATTCAAGAAGAGCCTATCAACATCAAGGCTTGGTTTTATTTTTCCCCTTATTTTCTATTAATATACAATTGCTGGTTCATTTTCCCTAAATGTGTATTCTCATGTATCATTTAGCTTAACATTCCTTGATTAGTTAAGTAGGTTTATTTTGAATATGTTATTTGTATTTGCATGCCTTGTTGTGTCTTGATCCCTTGTGCAGGTGGATAAATGCTAAGAGTAGCAGGAACGAGTCCATGACATGAGTCATTCAAGGTCTTTAATAAACGAGATCGAAATAGCATCAGAACAAGGTAGGCCATCTTCTTCATTTTTCTTTTCATTTGCAACTTAGGAAAGTATTTAGTAGATTGTCACTTCAGTTGCTAGACCCACTCATTGGGCTAGAGGGATCATGTTTGTCCATAGTGAGGATTAAACTTAACAAGAAGTTGTGGATCATTTATGGATAGGAGGAAAAGACCAATGGGACATATGGTAGCAAGTCTCGATTAGGATACAGGTTGGGCATAGATAATACAGTCAGAGGTGGAAGGTCTTTGGATACACCTAACAGGAAGGATAACACTCATGTATTTTATTCTAATTTTGATTATAAGAGACATAATTTCCATCACAATCACCATCCTCATAGGAGGAATGAGAGAGGATATTTTCCATAAGGGTTTAGGAAATCCAAGCCTCCTACTATTGATGGGGATGTGAAGAAGTCAAAAGATGCAGAATCATGGTTTCTTGGGATGAAGAAGTTCTTCGGATTTCATGATTATTCAAAGAACATGATAGCTAATATAGTGATTTTTAGTCTCAAAGGGAAAGAAAACATATGGTGTGAATATTCTAAGCAGGTCAGAGGCATCAGAATAGAGGATATGAGTTGACATGAGTTTAATAGACCCTTTATAAAGAAGTACATCTCTAAGATATATTATGATGGGAACGCCAAGTATTTCTATGAGTTGAAGATGGGTTCCATGGTAGATAAAGAGTACATGACCTAGTTTCTAGAGCTATTGAGGTATGTTCCCTACCTTAAGGATGAAAATACAAAGGTATAAAGGTTCATCTGTGGACTTCCATTGGAATTTAAAGATCGGATTAAGTATGATCAACCTTGATCATTGGAGGAAGTCATTGGGAAGTTTAAGCATTGTTATGAGCAATCAAAGTGCAAGTCTAAGCCTAAGTGACATTGGAAAGGTAATGAGAATAATAAAGGACAGTGGGTTAAGAAGTGAGGAAGACTTCAAGATGTAGGTGACTAGGAGAATGTAGTGCATTATAAGAAGATTAATGTACTTGAGAAAGGACATGGGTCTCATCCTAAGGAGAAAAGTAAGGGCAACGATAGAAATCCTTTAAGGTGTTGGACTTGTGGTGGAGAGCATCATGGGAGTGAGTTCCCACCACACCAGGGTGGCAGGCCTCATATTTACTATGCTCAAAAGGCACATATAGTTGGAGATGTTGGCTAGAATATTTGTCGGATTTATATAGCGATGGATAGCAGGAAGGTTGATCATCAAGAACCCATTATTGAGATGGAAGGTAAGCTTCATGATCAAGTTGTTTCTATTTTGATTGATCCTGGATCTAATTATATTCATATTATTCCTTACCAGACAGATAAGCGTTTCTTGAAAAAAAATTGCATGCAAAATCTTTCATGGTGTATTTGGATATAGGGTCTAAGAGAAGAGTTCATCATTGGGTGAGATCTTTTTCATTTGAGTTGAATGGTATGCCTACATCAGCACATCTAAATGTACTTCCTTTAGGTCCATATAATATGTTTTTGGGCATGGATTGGTTGTTCATTCACATAAAGAAGGTATACTTCTATGATAAGGCTATTGATTTCTTATATCATGATGCGGAAAGGACAAATTTTCAAGGAAAGAATAATCTTACATCAATGAGTATGGTTATAGCTATTCAAGCTAAGCGTAGCTGCAGGAAAGGATGCTTATTTTTTTCAATGCATATTTCTAGTGATAAAGGGAAGGATGTTGATAATTATGAAGCCTTAAAGAGGTATCCTTATTTGAAGTAGTTTTAGGATGTGTTTCCTACAGAGATCACATAGTTTCCTCCTCAAAGAGAGATGTAATTTTCTATTGATTTAATGTTGGAAGAAGCACCAACATCTAAGGCACCATATAGGATGAACACTCTAGAGTTGGTGGAGTTGAAGTTGCAGCGTAAGGAAACTTTTGATAATGGATACACAAGTCCAAATGTAACCCCTTGGGGTGCACCAGTGTTGTTTATAAGGAAAAATGATTATACTCTCAGGTTGTGGATTGATTACAGGTAGTTGAACAAGGTGATGATCAAGAAAAGGTATTCATTGCCACAGATTGATGATTTCTTTGATCAATTGAAGGGAGTAGTTGTGTTCTCAAAGGTTGATATGAGATTAGGATATTATCAGGTGTGCATCAAAGAAGAAGATATATACAAGGCTACATTTTGTAAAAGGTATGGACATTATGAGTTTGTGGTGGTTCCTTTTGGTTTTACCAATGCTCCATCCACCTTTATTTGTTTGATGAACATCGCTTTTCATCCTTATATGGATATGTTTATGATAGTGTTTATTGATGATATATTCATATACTCCAAGAATGAGGAATAACATGCATAGCACTTGGCAACAATGTTGAGATTTTTGAGAGATCATCAGTTGTACGCCAAGATTAGCAAGCGCAGTTTCTTTCAGTGTCAAAGTCACTACTTCAAACATGTTGTTTCCAAGGAAGGGATAGTAGTGGATTTGGAAAATATTATATTTATCATGGAGTGGTCAACTCCTAGAAATGTGGATGAGGTCAGATCATTCATGGGACTTGCAGGTTATTATAGGTAGTTCATCAGGAAATTCTCAAGGATTGACTATCCTATTACATCTTTATGGAGGAAAGGAAAGAAGTTTGAATGGATTGAAGAGTGTACAACTAGTTTTGATAAGTTGAAGCATTTTCTTACAAATGCTCTAGTCTGGAAGATTTTAGATATAGATAAGGATTTTGTGGTATGTACATATTCTTACAAGGAAGGACTTGGTGGAGTCCTAATGTAGGAAGGGAAAGTCGTATGCTATGAGTCAAGGAAGTTGAATGAGGAAAGTAGTGGGTTGAGGTACTTGTTCAACCAAACCAATATTAATGTTAGGCAAGCTAGATGGTTAGATATTCTCAACAAGTTTGACTTTGAGAGAAGAAACATCTATGGAAAGGAGAATAGAGTTGCATATGCTCTCAGTAGGAGAGTGTAGGTGAATCACATTTCAGCTGTGAGTTCATATGGGATAAGTTTATAGGAGTAGACATTACATGTAGGAAAACATGATGAGAGGTACCAACAGTTGAAGCACATGTTGCAGTAGCAAGGTGAAGTTGATAGAAATGAGTATCACCTCATGGAAAATGGCTTGGTGATATTTGGGAACGAGATCTATTTGCCAGATAGTAGTGAGTTGAAGAAGATTATCTTGAGGGAGTTTCATGTCAAGCCATATTCAGGTCACCTAGGATATCAAAATACTTTCACAATTATTAAAAAGTTCTACTATCTGTTGAATCTAAAGAAGGAGGTGGTTGGGTTCATTACAAAGTGTTTGGATTGTCAGTAGGTGAAAGTTGAATGCAATCACCCAACTGGTTTCTTGCAGCCGATTTTGATTCCAGAATGGAAATTGGAGGTCATTTCCATGGAATTCATTACAGGTTTTCCAAGGACATCGAGACAACATGATTCCATTATGGTTGTGGTTGATAGGCTGAGAAAGGTAGCTTAGTTCATTGCAGTGAAATCTACTCATTTAGCCAGTGAAGTAGCTTGGATCTTCATCAAGGAGATAGTGAGATTGCATGGTGTTCCCAAGAAGACCATATTAGATAGAGATTCCAAGTTCACTTCCAAGTTTTGGAAGGAGTTGTTTGTAGGCTTAGGGAAAAGGTTAGGTTACAATATAACTTATCATCTGCAGGTAGATGGACAAGTAGAATGGTTATGTGGATTGTCATATAGAATTCAAGGATTTTTAGGTTGGGGAGCATGTCTATTTTCACATTGAGCCCAAGATAAGATCCTTGAGGATTGGATCATGTGCTAAGTTGACACCTCGATATTCTGGGCCTTTTGAGATCCTTGAGAGGATCATACCAGTGGCCTATAGACTTACACTGCCACTAACATTAAAAATCCATGATGTTTTCCATGTTTCATTGCTTTAAGAGATATGTTTAGGATGTCAATCATGTGATTGATTGGTTTGTATTGCAACTGGAACCAAAGGGAGAGTTCCATCCAAAATCGTAGTGCATTTTGCAGTGGAAATAACTCATGCTCTAGAATTGAGCAATAGAGCAAGTTAAAGTGTAGTGGAAGCACTTTGGACCTGATGAAGCTACATGGGAGATGGTTGATCATATGTGGGCTTTGTATCCTTCCTTATTTGTTGTTTGAGCAAATGTTTTTGTTATATATTTATATATGCATATGTGTATTGTAGATATTGAGAGGAGTTGTGTTATAAAGCTCCAATAAGTAGTGTGTTGTCAATACTATATCGAGTTGAGTTATAAAGCTTCAATAAGCAATATGGTGTTCATGGTTACAACAGTTTGGTAAGATGTAAATTATACATCGATTTATGTTATAAAGATCCATGGGTAGCATGCTCTTTTTTGTTATAAGTGTCATAGAACATCGAGGATGGTGTTACCCCAAAGGGGAGGGATCTGTAACAACCCCTAGTTTATTTTTCATGTAAATAAAATAGACCGAGGTAATGGGACATGTACTCCAAGCTGAAAGGAGGGAAAAAAATATAGTGGGCATCACTTGTGGTTTATTAATGCTATGGAAATTGAAAAAGGCATTGGTAAAAGGAAAAGAGGAAATAATTGCATTAATTATGAAAATAAAGTAAAATAAGAGAAAAGGAAGGTGAAGAGACATACATTTTCATGCAAGGGAAATTAGAGGAAAATGAAGGAAAATGAAGAAAAAAGACACCAATGATAAAAAGGCATCAAATAAATGGTTCACAACTTTCAATTCATCTTTTTGACAGTTTGGCATCGAGCTCTTGTTCATTCTCTTATACACTCTTGAACACTTTGAGCATTCTTGGAGCACTCTAAAATTCACTTGGATTTGGAAAAGGACAGGCAAGGAATTGGTGGGTAATGGAAGAGAATATTAGATCAACAACTATAGCAGCGATACTTTGCAAGTAACAAGTTTCATGTGTGATCTCCTTACTGGTTTTTGGATGCATGGTATATGCATGTGGCTCCTTGGTCATTTATTTTCAATGGCATGGATATTCGCCTGGTGAGATAGTGGTTTCATGTTTTCCTTTCCATTTCTTGGATATCCATGGTTTATTGGGTTCCCCATTTGGTTTTCTATTTGGATCTTACAATTCCTATGCCTATGGGTTGGGACAAATTCCCTAGATCCCTCGAACAAATTGGGTTCCCTTGAGGCTATGGTTTGAGATGGGAGATATATGGATCCCTGTAACAACTTGGGTTCCCTAGAGGTTGTGGGTTGATTTACTAGTTCCTAGAACCCTGGAAAGCTTGGGAAGACACCAATCTGGTTTATGTTAGTGATTTCTAGACCTTATGTAACAACATTGGTTAAAAATTCATGTAAAAAAAATATAAGGCCAAGGTTGATGGGACATGTATTCCAAGATGAATGGTGGGAAAAACATCATAGTGGGTATTCATTTTTGTTATTATGGCTAAGTAAACTGGCAAAGGCAATGGAAAAGGATTTGGAAAGGCATGAAGCATTAATTGGAATATTATTTATGAAAATAAAGGAAATTAGGAGAAAATAAAGGTGAAAGGTCATAGGTTGCATGTGAGGAGTAAATTGAAGGAAAATATTGGAAAATGAAGAAAATAGAGGCCTCATTGATAAAAAAAAGTTTATGGTGATTAGTGGGTAGGATTCATCAGTCTAAGCTTGGTCAATTCATTTTCGGAGCTCTCTCTCTCATACTCTTGGATACTTAAGTTTTATTGGAGAAATCTTGGAGAGTGTGGCATACTTGGAGTTTTAGAGCAATAAGACAAAGGAAGAGAAGGAAAGCGCAAGGTGGCATCGAGATCAACAACTAAAATGGGTTTTTCTTGCAAATACCGAGTTGCAAATATGTTTTCCTCACTAGTTTTGGCATGCATGGCACATGCATGTGGATTCTTGGTCATGATCTAACACTAGCATGGAGAATTTCCTAGATTGACAATGGATTTTCCTAGCCTTGCCATTTCTTGGATAGACATGGTGTTGTGGGTTCATTTCTTTGTTTTTCTAGCTCGTTCTCATGTTTCCTTAGCTTGGGCTAAGTTACTAGTTCCTGGAAGTCCTGGTTGGACAAACACTCTGGAAGCCTTGGTTGGACAAATGCTCTGGAAGACCTTGGTGGGTTGAATTACTAGTCCTGGAAGCCTTGGTTGGACAAACACTCTTGAATCCTAGTGACAACTATGGGTTGAGTTACTAGTCCTGAAAGCCTTGGTTGGAACAAACTCTCTGGAGCCTTGGAAGGCTTGGGTAGAGACCAATCTAATGATGGTTTTGTGATGTCCGACCATGAGGTGGAATCATTGTTTGATGGGTTGAGGTGGTTAGTCTCTAAAAGCCCTAGATGGTTTTGGAATGGTGTGTTCTATGAGATCCCGCATGTTGAAATATGGCAACAAGAATATTCCAATTTAATTTGTCCTTGAATTAAATTGTGAATTAAAATAGAATTTAGTCTTAACAGCTACTTGCAAATACTTAATTAATTTATTTTAAATTAATTAGTTGGAGAAATTCAAGTTAGACGTCTTTCTGATGTCATGCAAGAGTTATCCCTTAAATCAAGGAGATAAGATTGAGTTATATTTGAGTTGTAATTAGTTAACTCAGTTTACTGAGTTAAGTCCAGTTAAAATAGTTCCAAACTATTTGAGGAACTAATAGTGAGTTAACAGTCAGTTGATGCATTAATGCACTCAACTAGTGCTACTCTAGTTAACTGAAGATTCCCTCATCATAAACTCGTGCATGTCTATTTTGAGAAAGACCCAGTTGAGATTAATGTTCAAGGATAGTGTACTATAAATTACATGTGTTTTCTCATGGATAAAACTCATTCATACAGTCAAGGATTCATCCTTGAGGATTGTGTAGTTTTGAAGAATGGTTTTCCACTTGGTAATAGGAAAATCATCTACAAGGAACAACACAAGGAAATAGGAGCTTGGATGGTAGAGAGGAAGGCTGGAGAGAAGCCAAGATTGTCTATGAGCATCTGTGAGGATTGTACTGAGAGCTGGCTAGATGCGAGAGCTAAGGCTTTGTATAATTCCTGTATTTTCACCATGTATGATAATACAATACTGTGGGGTTTTTAGCTGAGGCTTTCCCCATAGTATTTTCATGTGTATTGTGCCATTGATTCTTCTTCTTTTTGTTATATTGTTCAGCTTGATCTTTAAGCTTCCACAAATTGATAGTAGAAGTAGGTTATAGTATTCTTCTTTGATTTATATTACATTATCAGGTTAACAGACCATCAAATTATATTACATTATCGGGGCTGTGAACAATATACTGAGAAGAGAATTCAAAAGTTGAAGTTTAGGGTTGCAGGTGAAAATCAAATTCATATCATACTTCAAGGTTGGCCAATGGTGTTCTATGGCTTGAGACTTGAGTATGCCTTGGAAGGTAGCTCAAATTACATAGCATGGAAAGACAGAATGGAGGCTGTATTACAAGACCATGGCTTGAAGGAATTCATTGATCAAGAAATCCTAAAGCCAGCTTTAACTAATGCACAAGAGTTGACTGAGTGGAAGAAGTGTGTGGCCAAGGCGAGACAGATCATCCTTGAGGGAGTTTGAGGCCATATTGTCTCGAGTCTCCATGGGAAGTATACTCCATTTTCAATGTGGAAGACATTGAAGGACCTCTACCAAAATAGTAATGACCAGAGGAAATTGGCGCTCAAGGATAAGCATCAAAGAATCAATATGGAGAAGGGCAATACTATTTCCACATATTTGAACAAGCTCACCACCTGCAGAGATGAGCTTGGCAATGTGGGAATAACTACTGGAAATGATGATATAGTGAGCCTCACTCTGCTTGGCCTTCCAAAGAGTTGGAATAGCTACCAGGACTCTGTGAATGGAAGAGAGAAACTATTGGATTGGGGATGATTGTGGTTAGATCTTATGTAGGACGAGATCAGGAGGAGCACACGAGATGGTTCTTCATCCAAGAATGATGATGAAGAAAATCTGTCCTTAGCAAGTAATGCAAGGAAAGGGAAGGGGAAGGCTTCCCATTTCAAATCGAATTATTCTCATGGAGGGAAGAAGATTGACATGTCTAAAGTAAGATGCTTTAATTGTCACAAGATTGGACATTATGTGACTAATTTCCCATCGAAGAAGTCCAAGAAGGGATCCTCGGAAGGAACGAAAGGTAAGGCATTAGCCTCTCAGTTCAAAATGGACTTTACCCTCATTGCATGCATGATGTCATCGATGATGGGTTGTGTCTAGTATCTTGACAATGGAGCCTCATTCCACATGACTGGTGATAAAAATTTATTCAGTGCCTTGGAGGAGAAAGACCTCAAGATGCACATAGAGATGGGCGACGATGGAAGGTATAGTGTTTTAGGAGTGGGCACGGTTGCTTTTCAGAGGGAGCATGGAGCTCCTCTCACCTTAATAGATGTGATATATGTGTTTATATTGAAGAAGAACTTGGTATTGATTGTGATGTTGGAGGACAAAGGCTACGATGTTGTCTTCAGTAAAGGAAAGGTGTTCCTAAGACACATAGCCATGGGTCAGACCAAGAGGATAGGGATCTGAGTGAAGAATCTCTATAAACTAGAGGTATATTATTGTGCAGCATTGAGTATGAAAACAGAATTGGTGCAAAGCCAAGACATTGGCAAGTTGTGGAACAGGCGGTTGGTCCATTTGCATCATGGGGCTTTGAAGATAATGTAGCAAATATCTACAGGACTTCCCAAAGGTAAACTTGAGCAATTTGACACATGCAAAGGTTGTACCTTGGGAAAGTACACCAAGTCTTCCTTTCATGATTGAGACAGTCAAGCAGAGGCTATCTTAGAGTGAGTTCATACTGATTTTTATGGACCATTCTCAACGGAATCCATAGTGAAGTGAAGGTATTATGTGATTTTCATTGATGATTATTCTCGTAAATGCTGGATTTGTTTCATGCAGAAGAAGGACCAAAATTTCACAAAGTTTTGTGAGTTCAAATCTTTGGTTGAGAAAGAGTCAGGGAAGAATATCAAGGCCTTGAGAAGTGACAACGGTGGAGAATATGTATCTAAAGAGTTTAAGGACTTCTGTGTAGTGGATGGAATTAAATGAGAGTTGACGACACCTCATTACCCACAACAGAATGAGGTGGCCGAGAGGAAGAATAGAACTATTGTAGGGGCAATGTTGCATGACCAAGGCCTACCACTTCACTTGTGGGCTAAGGCATGCAACACAATAGTCTATTTCTAGAATAGAAGCCCGCACTGTATACTTGGGATGAATACACCAGAGGAATCTTTCTCCGGTAAGAGACCAGATGTGGGTCACTTCAGGATCTTTGGCTCATCAGTATATTTCCATGTGACAAAGGATGCATGGAAGAAGCTTGAATCGACAGAAAAGTTGGGGATATTTGTGAGGTACACTGATACACCTCACAACTATCGAGTGTACTTGCCTACCAATTGGAGGACAGTGGTTCGCAGAGATCTCAAGTTTGATGAGTAGAAGGCCATGGAAGTTTCCCTTGAGAGGGAGCTCCAACTACAAACTATGGAGGAACTGTTGCTTCCTAAGGAGGAGGAGCCTCAGACTAATACAGAGCAGCCACATGCAAAGGTTCCACGAGTGGAGACATCCACTCAAGAAGAGTCTTCCAGAGACAGATGGAAGTGCAAAAGAGAAGCTGACAGATTGTTGGAGGATGTGAGAGATAATTTGGGAGCACCATCTTCTCAGCTTAGACAGAGGAGGTCATATGAGAGGTACACTAGATACATGGCCTTTGCTAGGGAATGTATTGAGACTGAGACATCTTCCTTTGAGGAAGCAGTGCAACAGCCGATTTGGGTTGATGTTATGGTGGAGGAGTATGACTCCATAGTTCGTAACAATGTTTGGGATGTGGTTCCGATATTGGAGAACAAGTCAATTGTGAGTTCTCATTGGCTTTACAAGGTAAAGCAAGTTATTGATGGTAGTGTGGAGAAGCATAAGGCAATATTTATTGCTCGTGGCTTTTCATAGGTCAAGAGGATCATGTTGTTGCAGTATATTTCGATAGAGGAGCAAGATGCTGACATTTTGACAAAGGCATTGTCAAAGTGTAAATTCAAGTTCCATAGAGACAGGATCGGGGTGGTAGATAATCCCTTTCCTGTTTAGAGGGAGTGTTGAAATATGGCAACAAGAATATTCCAATTTAACTTGTCCTTGAATTAAATTGTGAATTAAAATCGATTTTACTCTTAACAACTACTTGGAAATAATTAATTAATTTATTATAAATTAATTAATTCGATAAATACAAGTTAGAAGTCTTTCTGAAGAAATGCAAAATTTATCCCTTAAATTAAGGAGATAAGATTGAGCTATATTTGAGTTGTAATTAGTTAAATTAGTTTACTGAGTTAAGTCCAGTTAAATTAGTTCCAAACTGTGTAAGGAACTAATAGTGGGTTAATAGTTAGTTGATGCATTAATGCACTCAACTAGTGCTACTCCAGTTAACTGAAGATTCCCTCATCATAAACTCATGCATGTCTATTTTGAGAAAGAACCAGTTGAGATTAATGTTCAAGGACAATGTACTATCTGTTGCATGTATTTTCTCATGGAGAAAACTCATGCATGCAGTCAAGGATTCATCCTTGAGGATTGCGCAATTTTGAAGAATGGTTTTCCACTTGGTAATAGGAACATCATCCACAAGGAATAGCGCAAGGAAATAGGACCTTGGATGGTAGAGAAGAAGGCTGGAGAGAAGCCAAGGTTTCCTATGAGCATCTGTGAGGATTGTACTAAGAGTTGGCTAGCTGTGAGAGCTAAGGCTTTGTATAATTCCTATGTATTTCCACCATGTATGATAATACAATATTGTGGGGTTTTTAGCTGAGGCTTTCCCCATAGTATTTTCATGTGTATTGTGCCATTGATTCTTCTTCTTTTGGTTATCTGTTCAGCTCGATCTTTAAGCTTCCACAAATTGATAGTAGAAGTAGGTTATAGTATTCTACTTTGATTTATATTGCATTATCGGGTTAACCTACCATCAAATTTTCTACACCACATTCATGCTTGGAATATGGCACGAGGGTGATTAGCTTAATAAAGATTTGGCTCAACCATGTCTACAGTCAGGTGGAATGTAGTATACCTAAGGGGGATAGTATGGGGTACAGAGAGAGGTACCCAAGGGAATAATGTAATAATGGGATGGGCCATAATTATAAGGTAAAATCATGGTATTAGATATATGGTATTGAGATAACCATGGTAATGACCCATGGTATTGTATGTATGAATCATATATAGAGGCTAAAGACTCCCCATTGAGAATGTGAAGGATTATTGTATTATCAATCATATGGTTTGTGGAGTGTTCTCCTTCCTTAAGGAGTGATTGTATGGTGTTTCCCTACCTTAAGGGTTTTGATATTAATAAAGATATGAAGTTTATATATTTATCTCTTGTTATTTATGGGTATATTTATATTTTTATATATTTGCAAGTAAAATCTATTACAAGTGGTATTAGAGCACTTTCTTGGGTAAGCAGAGAGATATATTTTTTTTTTTTTGCAAGAAATTTTTGGGGTGGCAAGTTTGCAGATCAGATCTGTAACTTCTGGTGAAAATTTTGCAGACAAAAATTGTAGATCTTCATTCTTTGCAAAAAAATTCCCAATTTCAAAAAAAACAATCGGCAAAGTTAGAGTGCAAATGAGGGAGATATCGCTAATTTAAAAATCAACTATGTTGCATAAATGTTTTGACTAAAATTCATGGATGATGGATCTCTAGTTAATTTTTGTCATTTTGTTGGGGATTTTTTAGAAACTAATTGTTGATCTAGGATCCTCTTGAAAAATTACCCAATTTCAAAAAGTAATCCAATCGAATTGGAGTCTGAATGAGCGAGATATTGCTGATTTAAAATCAACGCTTTTTTCAGAAAATTTTGTGACCACGGGACAGTCGCAACACAAATCTGAAATTCCAGTGCCTAGATCGGGATTTCTATCACATGGGAAGATGCATAATGGATCTTCCATTTCTGAAAACAAGTCATAATAAGGATTCTGAGCAATATTGACTGAACTGTGGCCATTTTAAATTTTCACCAAGTCAGTGATTTTTTTTCAAAACCCTCTTCATGGCTTCTAGCAAAAAAAAATTTCTAGGGAACGATAAGGGTCTTATTATTGAAGAATTTTGAGAAAGACAAAATTCATTATGGCCAAAAGGATGGAAAGGTTTCATAGTGACTCATTTTAAAGATGAGGCATCCACATGGTGAGAGTCACTTAACATAATGAATTGTTTAAGCATGCCCGATGAAGAATTTTAAAAATTATCGTTATACAAATGGTCTCATGCTGGAAAACAAGATAATGAGAAACATATGGAGTTATTTTCTACTGGTATATCCTTATTACAGGTTCATGGATGTACTCAGAAGGAGAATATCATTGTGTCTATAAATCCTAGTTCCAAGAAAAAAATTATAATTGTTAATTTGGCAAATAGATTGCAAGTATCAACCAAACAAATGGAGCACACACAGGTTGATAATGAGGATGTTCAAGTTTATAAATATTTGAAGATTTCTATGGACAAGTATGTATTGCATTCTGATTTTTATGCTTCAGATGTGGCTAATGTGGATGTTGTTTTTGGATACCCTTGGATGGAATCTGTTGGTACCATCAATATTAATGTGCAGAAGAAATTCCTGAAGCTCTAGTAGAAAAAGAAGAAAATGACATTACAGGATATTTCCATCAATAAACAAGTAGAGTCCAAGGATGTTGAAGCAGAACATGTTCTAAGTACTGACACATCAGATGAGGAATCTGTGGTTGAAGTAACACTGGAAGATAAGAAACACCCACGGGCACCACAACATGTACCAGATACTAATCAGGCTCCATTAGGTGGTGAATTAAATAAATATACACCATTGGTTAAAAATTCAGCATATCACCACCCACATCACCCAGTAAGAAAACAACCAACAAGATGGCAACAAATTAGCTACAAGGACAACAACCCCCGCAAGACAAATCGAGTGGTGCGAAGCTCCAACCATAACACATCAACACGGAGGAACTGCCGAGATCAACTCCCATCTCAAGTGAGCGAGGCACCAACTAGATCGAGTAATCACCTGTATCTGGGATGGCTAGATGCATGTGCATGGTACCAATGGACTAACATTTTGAGCAGATCTTATTATTTATGTTCTTCTTATGTTTCGGGGATGAAACATGCTTAAGGGGGGTGTGTTATAGACGTTTTTAGGCACTTCAACCCCAATAATAAATGTCCATAAACTGAGGGCTCCTAAGTCCCTAAAAGTGTTGCTTCACTACCTAAAGGAACAAGGTCAGTTGATTACATCATCTCCAGAAGTTCTCCACTAAAAATTGCTCATAAATGGTCAAAACTGGACCATATTGAAAACCCAGTGCAGAGGGTGCGATGCATATCACCTTCCCAGTGTACAAGGTGCGATGCATATTGAATGGCTCCTCTGTAGGGTGTGATGGTTGGGAATGGACAAATGGTAGGGACAAAATGTGAGGTGGAAGATCATGGAATCTTCTAGAAGCTTCC
>APFE030270027.1:0-11256 GCA_000404065.3 Pinus taeda
AAATTCGGGGTCCTGTCCTCCTCCCCCACATTCACAAGCTTTTCAATCAAGCAGTCAAGGAAGGGTTCCCTAAACCATGGAATCAAAGCCTCATTATCCTTATTTTTAAAAGTGGGGATTCAAATAACCCCCCTAATTATCGGAAAAATATGATCAACCCTCACCTAGCCAAGTTATATGGTATTATTTTGGAAAGGAAGTTAAGAATATGGCTTGAAAGTGAAGGTAAGCGGGCTAAAGGCCAAGCGGGTTTTAGAAAGCAGCACTCAATAACAAACCACCTCGTTATGCTTAGGATCATTGTGGAGGAATGTCCCAATGATAAATCCAATCTCTTTTGTTGCTTTGTGGACTTTAGAAAGGTTTTCAATACAGTTGCTAGAAACAACCTTTGGAACAGGTTAGAAGAGCTAAAGGTTCCTTTTGAGTTGAGAGCTGCCGCTATAAGGTTATACAAGAATGTAATTGCCAAGTTAAAGAGAAATGAGGGGTTCTGTTGGCTTGTTGGGACTTGACCCAGGTTCAGAAGTGATTTAGCCAAACAAATCCCGCGCTACCGGCCCTTCCGGCAATAGTCCGCGAACTGCGGACTGAAGTCTCATCCGAGGTAGCAAGGGAGGGTGTTGGAACTAGGTTTCCGCACCCTTGGGATGTCTTGATGTGGTCTGGAGGGGTCGCAAACCGATCTGTGCCTTCGCGTTACTCTTACTTTTGTTAGGCTTCCACGTCGATCCACAAGTTAATTCTTATTAATATAGTGTGTATTTAAGATCTTAAGGTCTTTAAGCAAACATTTAACAATCATAACTAGTGTGCACACTCATAATGTTTACAGATAAAACATATAGATCATAACAGATGCATAAACCAGAATATAACCATAATACAATTAGATCCACAATATTCCAGAATCAATTTATCTTTATTAATGCCTTTGTCTAGTACAATCCACTTCCTACCCTACACACATAGCTGCAGGGGTCCGCGGACACAGCTGCATACTCTACCAGACCTCCACACACACAGCTGCAGAGTCTCTACCTCCTACTACGACCCACAACACAGGCTTACAGACTCAGAGCGATATTCCCTTCGAAAACCCATTAGATTTCCAGATCTCTATCAAGCTAGCCTCTACCCTTAGACCCTTGCTCTATTTATATCTTCCCATAGTCCGCAGACCATGGGAAAACTGACTCATTTTTATTATTTTACATTATTTTCAGGCGAACAACCCCTTTGACCTGACTTACTACAAAATCGCGCTTCCCGCACTTTGCGGAGCCTTTACCATACTTTTACCCAAAATTGTGGACTTTAGGTCCCAAAACCGTTACGCGGGGCGTCTGCTACCCAACAAGCCCCCAACATAATCATCGTAACTCATCCCAAGTCACTTGGCTAGTGTATTGAGTTTTGCTCGTAGTTCCTCCCGCAACCATTGCGCTTCACTGACATCTTCCACACATGCTTCCGTTTTTTGTTGTATCAATTGTGCCCTGTCTTTTGACATATTTTCGGGGCCACTTCCTGTCTTAGCGCATATGTGTCCTGCAACTGGGTCAACTTTCCCTCAATTGTCGCGGTAACCATGAACGCTTCCTCAAGCCAAGGCTGGATGCACGCTTTGAACCCAGCCGCCCACTGTTGTACGATGTCTACCTTCTCCTTCAGAGCCTGGGCCTCCCTCATCCGGGCTAACCCCTGAGTGATGGCAACCATTTGTGCAGTTCCTCGGACATTGTCATAAGCCTGCTGCAACACTCGCGCTTCTGTCTCTATCTGCTACAGCGTGGGGTCTTCTTGTAGTGATGTGAGCATAACAAGGGATTGATCCAATAACCCCGTACAATCATGTACAACGCGCTCTATCATTTCCCATCCTGCTTGAATTTCACGCCGACGCCACTCTTTAACTTCCGGGGGTGTAGATGGTTGCACGGTCATGTTTAGCTCCACGATCTGCAAGTTCGACTCCCACTGAGCTTTCACGACCTCCTCTTGGGCCTTACGGAATCTTGTCGCCATGTGATGAATCTTTTCAGCTGCTAGGAGTTTCGCTGGCACAGACAGTTCAGGTACACTACAACAAACCTCCTCCATGGCCTGTTCCATTCCTTGGTTGCGTGCAAGCAAGTCGTCCCGTTGTAAACTGATCTGCTCCAATTTTCCTTTTTGCTCTAGCAATACTTGAAGGGCACGACCTTCCCTAGTGCGGAGCTCAGCGGTTACCCCATCTTGCAATTGGTATAAAGTTTCACGAGGAAGAGCGGCCAAGTTCAACCCATAACTTCGCCTGTCGCTTTGGGCCTCTGTAAGGATAGCACCTACTGGTAATCCTAAGGTGTTCATCGTGGGGCCGTGCACCATCTTCTCTACTGTGAGTGTACTTTCTACGATGGTCGGGATCACGCCTCCTGGGGGTAGCACCTGTAACGCTTGCAATTGCGCTCTGAGCTCCCCCAACACAGTTGTTTGTTCTGTCATCAGCTGTTGCAAGGAACCCTTGGTTCCATCCTTCTCTGGGTCACTGCTGGCAAGAAGGTCTTTTTCCAAGGCTTTTGCCATCTTAGACCTTTTACAGGCAGGTGGCTGCTCCTAGATGCACAGCATATTAAGTTGAGTCGATGCTGTGGTCAGGTTCGTGCGTTCGTGTGTCTCTCCTTCACCTTGTATGCCCTGTTCCATGGACAGTTCTGGATCCTCCACAATCTCTTCGACGGGCACAATGATCCTTTCTACGGCTGTTTCAGTCGCTTCCTGTTACATGGGCATTTTCTGTTACTGGCATGTCCGTTCCGCCAGCTGTGTGATGCGTAGCTTGAGTTCCTTCTTCCGCTGCTGAGCTGAAATCTTACCTAATTTGGCTAAGTCTGGGGCATGCCACTCTGGAGGCCATGCTGCCATTACCTTGAAAATTGCATCATCCGTCGCAGTGAACGAGAGCTTTACCCATTGTTGAGCGGGGTCCTTCTGAACCCTGATATACACATTATGCATATCCACCTTAAACTCAACTGTTCTTTACAAATTGTTGTATACTGACGGGGATAACCATGGTCTGCGATCGATCCATGTCCTAATACTTGCCTCCATAAACATCCAAAACACCTTGATCGCACGAATCCGTGCAACATCTTTTGTTGCCCAGAGCGAGTTATACTTCATGGCTTTAGGTAGGTTCTTCTGAATTTTGGGAGACTGGCTGTCCTTTGGCAGCTCCACTACAACTAGCAAGATCGATAGGAGAAACCATGCATAATGGAACATTTTTCCCTTTTCCTGGGCTTCCCTACAATTCATCAAAAATTCGTCACAGAGGAACAGGGTCCATTTGAACTGAACCCCTTCCACACACTGCTCCACAAGCGCAATGACAGAGATTGGCACTTCGTCTGTGCGGTATTTCCGCATGAGCTTACTAGCAAAGAACTGGGTGGCAATGCGCACTCCTCAGTTTTTGATGCTGGCTATAACATACCCTCGTTTCTACTTTTCCAACTTATACTTAGCCTTCATAGTTTCTGCAAGGCTCACATCGCTACTTGTTTCGACTATGTCTGCAGGATCATTCCCTTTAGTAGGTAGCTAGGAAATTCAGTGGATTAAATCAGCCGTAATAGGAATCAGTTCTTCCAGCCATTGGTACCAATCATGTAATAGACATAGTAATTGTCGAATAACAAAGATTGTGATAGTCGCGCGATGATATTGGGGTATCCATCTCAAATTGAGTAATCTTGCCTTCTCCACACCTTGCAACCACTGCTGCTGCCATAATTTCACCTTGGCCAATTGTGGGAACTTTACACTATCTATGAGATCCCAATCTTCAAATTTGATATTTGGTACCTGGCCCAACGGCAGATCGTCAAACTTGATTTCATCTAGAAGGAGCAAGATCTGGAGCGTATTCTTTGTAGCTTCCAGGTCCTTTGGTACCTTGGCCGTTCCTTTCCATGGAGAGAGATATGTTGGTAGTGAGATCCCTAAAGCTACTTCCTCTTCTTCATCATGTGCTTTAATCTAATCAATCAGGGCTTGTAACTCTTCCTCCTCCTCCTCTAGTTCAGTGGAGATCACTTTGCCCTTTTCTACTATCGACAATTTGTTGAAACGCGATGATACGCGGATGAGCCCCTTAGCCTGCTTGTTTTTTTGAGGGCACGATGTGCGTGGGGAATTTGGAACCTCTGGGGTAGCGGCCTTCTGTCCCTGCTCTACCTGGGTCAGATTGGGCGCTTCCTTGAACCTAACTCTGGTTCTCATGACTTCTTTGCTTGGGGACATACTCCTGGTAGATAGGTGTGTTCTACTCTATACTGGCTGGAATCCCAGATGCACAAGGGTGGTTATGGCATTTCCTCAACAGTTTTTCGAGGGCCATGTGTATTTGAATTCACCACTTCCCTCCACTTTTGATTCACTAATATCTTTTGGGCGGCAGATCTTTGCGTATCTAACTTGGAACTCCTATCTTAATGGCTCGTCGTCCGCTCCTTTCTGACATAACTTAGACTTCTTGTCATAAATAATGACGACAACGGTCACCTCCCAGCCTCCCCACATGGTAGCGTAGCCCTTTCGGTGCAACCGTGATCTACACAGGCCCTTTTTTCCACGCTGGTCTCCTGTAGACTTTTTTATAGTCCCATGCCTCCTTTCAACTGCTTAGGATGCTGAGACTACACTTCCCACAGCTAGTTAGGTGGTTGCACCCAAGGTGCCAGTTTTTGGTTTCCCTGCTAGCTGGGGCTGCGGGCACCTGTCGAGTGCCTTTGTCTCCGTTAGCCCCTCATGTTCTGCTGCATATGGTACACTTCTTAGCTGGTGCAGTCACAACCATGACAGCAGGGTCGCAGCGCGTCACAGTATAGAGGTAGAAATAAAGAGACCTGGTTCCCTTATTTGTAGATTCACATGGCACGCTTGTGCAACACCGATTTTCATTGTGTTGATTTCCTCATCCAACATCGTGCTTTTCCTCCTTAGTCATGCCCCTTCTTCATTGATTTCACAAAGCCTTCTATTGACGCGCCGAATGGCTTCCTACAACTATCGAATTCTTTTGCCCAAGACATCTACGAAGGTTGCGATCTGGGAGGCTCCTTTTGTCTTCTTGGTTCCATTGTATCTCACCATTGATAAGAGTACCTTCACCCTTCTTCATTTTCTTCCAATCTTATACGCCCACCGGACCCCTGGTACATGCAACTTCCTATTGGTTTGGTTTATCGAGTGAGCACTGTGCATTCTCCCCCCTATTTTCCTAATTTCTTTGCATCGCTTTTCTAGTTGTTGTGGCGGGTTGTGATTTTGGATTCTTAGTCGGATAGGAATCCTACGCTGCCTGGGGATGGTCAAGCCACTATGTGCCCACCTTCTATATTCACTCCCAGTCCTCCTCATCTTTTGCTGTGTATTTCTTCTCGGTGCAGTCGCCATGCGTAGTGCACCTGTTTGTGCACTGTGTCGCTTTCATTCTAGCATCATCTTTGTATAGTGGTATGCATATACTACACCCTCATCAGTTGGTAGTTCCCTTACTTTAGTTGTTATGCGTTGCAACGATCTAACCATCCTATACAGTTTAATGTGGTTACTTCATGCAATCGATTCTTCCATCGCTCTATCTCTTCATCAAAGTCCAATGTGCAGGAACCGTCATGTTCCCATGAGATTTGTCCATCCACTATCGGATTTACCCGATCCTGGTCTTACGCTATTATCTGGTAGATGCAGTCTAGTTCATTATCACTATCCTCCTTGCACATAGGTTCAACGTAGCACACGCCTTTGGCTGGGTCCAGCGGAACTACCACACGTAGAGACTTCTTCTCAAATATCATTTTTTGTCTCTTCAGGTTGATTACTCCATTCATATCTGTGGCCCAGTCTATCCCTAATAATGCGGGGTAAGGATTACTGTCATCCACAATTTCTATTACCTCAAGGTCAGTTTGTGTGCTCACACCTTTGATATCCACTGTGACTCCTTGCAATCTCCCCATGGGCATGATTTTCTATTGGTTCGCCATCCTTAATTAAATAGGAGACCATTGTAGTGTGGGCCAGCCCATACGTTCCCATGTCTATTTAGGAAGCACATTCGCGTCCAACCCCAAGTCTAGAATGACCTGATCCATCTCGTAGTCACCAATCTGTGCAGTTAATCGCATTTCCTGCCTAGTGCACAAAACATGCTTGCCTAGCTTGCGAACCATGTGCGGTTCACCTGGCCCTACGCACCTAGTTATCAGTTCTTGCAATCCCTTAATTGCCTTATTGTCTTGTAGTAACTTCATGCATGTCTCTAAAAAGGTAGTTAACATAGAATGTTCCAATTGTGGTTCAGTCTACTCCTTATTACTCAAAGTAGAGGCCTCCGCGGAGCTCTTCTTCACTTCCATGAATGTCTCCCTCGCACATTCCAAATCAAACTTAGGTTGTTTTGTAGGGGCCTTGCATACCCAAGTATCTTCCCCTAGTTGTTTTCCCTTATCTTCCCTTGTGGCTGCACCACTTCTGAGCACCATGTTTACGTTGGGGTTTTCTTCGTGTAGTTCAGCCTTCATCATTTGGATATTTTGTGTTGGAGTAGATGGAAGCACCCCCTTTTCTCACATCTGTGCAATTAACGTGGGACAATCTACTGCTTCATGATCAGATTGGTAACAGTACGGGCAACATATTTTGGTTGGATTCATACAGTCATGCGCGTAGTGCCCAGGTCCTTCACAATTATAGCATATTAACTGTCCACGCCCTCTTCCCGGGCCCATTCCTCCTCTTCCCTGTCCTCGCCCTTGAATTCCACCATGGCCCATTCCTGCAACTGGATTGAAGCCACACGTTTCTGTTTGCACTCTATATGTTGGAGTTCAATCCATCAATAACTCATAGCTGTGACAATTGTGCTTTTCATGGCCAAGCGAACTACAGAACTTACAAAACAATTGTTGTGGGACCTATGTATACTTCGGCAACAAATGACAATTGTCTATTGAGTGCTTTCCTCCCACCTGGAAGATCGTGCACCAGAGTGTAGGGGCCGCGCTTGGTCCTGCCTGTGCCTCCAGTCTCAACATCATTGGTCCTCCGCTGGCCACATAGTCCACAAATATGGGACAATGATCCTTATCATGGCCCTGGCCCTTGCACTTTATACACCATATTTCTTCATGTGCTTCAGGTCGCGGTGCTTTATTCTATTTTAGACTTTGAATTTCCAAGCATAAATTTTGTAGTTGCGTGTGGATTTGCTAAACTCCCAACCTAGGATCTTGTATAAGAGTTTCATGCAGCCTCATTGCTATCTCTAATTCTTCAGCCTGGGTTGAGATGTTTTGCTACGATAGCGTCGTCCTTAGAAGTGGTGTCAAATATTCCAATTCTGGTTCAGTCTGCTCCTTATTACTCTAAAAAGGTAGTTAACATAGAATGTTCCAATTTTGGTTCAGTCTGCTCCTTATTACTCGAAGTAGAGGCCTCCGCGAAGCTCTTCTTCACTTCCATGAAAGTCTCCCTCGCATGTTCCAAATCAAACTCAGGTTGTTTTGTAGGGACCTTGCATACCCAAGTATTTTCCCCTGGTTATTTTCCCTTATCTTCCCCTGTGGCTGCACCACTTTTGAGCACCATGTTTACGTTGGGGTTTTCTTCGTGTGGTTCAGCCTTCATCATTTGGATATTCTGTGTTGGAGTAGCTGGAAGCACCCCCTTTTCCCACATTTGTGCAATTAACATGGGACAATCTACCACTTCATGATCAGATTGGTAACAGTACAGGCAACATATTCTGGTTGGATTCGTACAGTCACGTGCGTAGTGCCCAGGTCCTCCACAATTATAGCATATTAATTGTCCACGCCCTCTTTCCGGGCCCATTCCTCCTCTTCCCCATCCTCGCCCTTGAATTCCACCACGGCCCATTCCTGTAGCTGGATCGAAGCCACACGTTTCTGTTTGCACTCTATATGCTGGAGTTCAATCCATCAATAACTCATAGTTATGAAAATTGTGCTCGTCATGGCCAAGTGAACTACAGAACTTACAAAAAAAATGTTGTGGGCCCTGTGTATACTTCGGCAACAAATGACAGTTGTCTATTGAGTGCTTTCCTCCCACCTGGAAGATCGCGCACCAGAGTGTAGGGGCCGCGCTTGGTCCTGCCTGTGCCTCCAGTCTCAACATCATCGATTCTCTGCTGGCCACATAGTTCGCGAATATGGGACAATGATCCTTATCGTGGGCATGGCCCTTGCACTTTATACACCATATTTCTTCATGCACTTCAGGTCGCGGTGCCTTATTCTATTTTAGACTTTGAATTTCCAAGTATAATTTTGTAGTTGCGTGTGGATTTGCTAAACTCCCAACCCAGGATCCTATATAAGAGTTTCATGCAGCCTCATTGCTATCTCTAATGCTTCAGCCTGGGTCGAGATCTTTTGTGGCAATAGTGCCGTCCTTAGATGTGGTGTCAAATATGCCACAAACTACGCGTGATGCTGCACATCCGTCAGTGTCATGTTAGCTTCACGGATCGTACTTTTCAACCATTGATCTAAATCCAAAGGGGTCTCACTTGGCAGCATCACAATCTCCTTGAATCCGATGATCGACTGCATCTCCGATTTTGGTCGACTAAATTCTTTATTCAATGCATCCTAGATATATGTTATACTGGCATTTTGGTGATCACTAGAGTGCTTTATAGTGCGATTCTGCAGCACACTTACCAATGTAGCCTTTTCAATGGTATCATCCGCAATGCCTTGTGCTTCTCATACAACCTTTAGCACGAACCAGAACTGATTTGGTTCCTCGTTTCCTATGCCTCGGAATACGGGCAACTTGATTGCATTCACCATCCCAACCCTTGGAGGTGGTGGAGGTGGGGGGGTAGGTGAAGATGGGGGTGATATAGGTAAAGTGGGTGAGGGCATGGATGGAGGTGGTAGCAGAGGAATGCACTGCCCAATCAACTGGACTGTGCTTCTTGGTGAGAACCCCACGAGCTCCTCCTCGCTTTATCAGAAACTGAAATTAGGGGACTGTTCTCTAATTCCTCAGTCCCTCGGTAGCCTCTTCCACTCCGCGTTACCCCAGACATCAATGGATTCGCATAACCCGCTTTTCACATAACATCATTTTAATCTAGGTATTCAACGACTTGATGTATTTACCTCACAGTCCTCTGAGGAAATGCCTTTCTACTTCGTTGTAGCTCACAGTTGTGTCTATCACGAACTTAGTGATAAACCCTCCTATTATCCGATCCAGCCAATGATCTACCGCCTGCGCGATTCAATCTTTAGATGCCTCTAGCTGCGCAACAACTCTAGGGTCCACACTATCGATTGATCAAGTCTACACCTTCTCACACTGTCAACTAGCCTCGCAATCCACTCATACAATTACAACGAGAAGCTTGCGAAGAAGATCTCGTGGATCTCTATAAATACGTAGTGATCCAACAACCTCCTCTTAGATATTTGTGGGTCCTTGTTTTCCTGTACCATGAACTCGTGCAGCTTCTGATCCAACCAGTCTTCAATCTCTTTCTTTATAGGGTTCTAGTGTTCCGACATTAGACATCCCTTAGGCAGATCCTGGTCCCGACAATGGAACCATTTGTTGGCTTGTTGGGGCATGACCTAAGTTTGGAAGTGATTTAGCCAAACAAATCTCATGCTACCGGCCCTTTCGGCAACAATCCGCAGAGCGCGCACTGAAGTCTCACTCGAGGTAGTAGGCAAGGGTGCTAGAACTAGGTTTCCACACCCTTGGGATGTCTTCATGTGGTCTGGAGGGGTCGCGAACTGATCTGTGCCTTCACGCTACTCTTACTTTTGTCAAGCTTCCACATCGATCCACAATTAATTCTTATTATTATAGTGTGTATGTAAGATCTTAAAGTCTTTAAGCAAACATTTAACAATCATAACCAGTGTGTGCACTCATAATGTTTACAAATAAAACATATAGATCATAACAGATGCATAAACTAGAATATAACCAGAATACAACCAGATCCACAATATTCTAGAATCAATTTATCTTTATTAATGGCTTTGTTCAGTACAATCCACTTCCTGCCCTGCGCACACAACTGCAGGGGTCCGCGCACACAGCTTCGAACTCAACCAGACCTCCATGCACACAACTGTGGACTCTATCAGACCTCCACGCACATAACTGCGGAGTCTTTACCTCCTACTATGTGGAGTCTCTACCTCCTACTACGACCCATGACAGACGCTTATAGACTCAGAGCAAATATTGCCTTCGAAAAACCAATAGATTTCCAGATCTCTATCAAGCTACCTTCTACCCTTAGACCCTTGGTTTATTTATACCTTCCCATGGTCCATGGACCATGGGAAATCGACTCACTTTTATTATTTTACATTATTTTCAAGTGGACAACCCCTTTGACCTGACTTACTACAAAATTCGCTTCGCACACTTTGCGGAGCCTTTACCAAAAATTGTGGACTTTAGGTCCCAAAACTGTTATGTAGGGCCTCCGCTACCCAATATGTGGTCAAAATATATTAAGTGTAATATCAGAGTTAAACAAGGTTTCCCCCTCTCCCCTACCCTATTTGGCATTTACATCGACAAGCTAGAAGGTTGTTTAGAGGAAGCAAGATGTGCTGACACGATCTTAATTGGGATAGTCATCATCCTTCTCCTCTACACTGACAATATTGTTCTTCTTGCAAGGTGCCCATATGATCTTGATAAGCAACTTATACTTCTTAAGGATTTCTGCTCTACCATGGGTATGATTGTTAAAACTGACAAAACAAAAGTTATGATTATCAAATACAAGAAGGACACTTATGCTAATTTTATGTATGACAATAGTAACTTGGAGGAAGTGTCTTCCTACAAGTACCTAGGAATTGATATTCATCACAAGCTCAACTGGAACTATAGCACTGAGAAAAGGATTAATGTGGGGATTGAAAGCTTATTTTGGTCCTGAAAATAATTGTAAGACGACAAACCTCGTAATGTGGGATAGAAAGAAGTTCCTCTTTGAAACTTTTCTCGCTCTAGTTATCTTATATGGATGTGAGGTTTGGGGTTGTAGCATCTCTAGAGAATCTTGGAGAAAGATTGAGCAAATCCAGAAGCGTTTTATAATGTGTAACCTCAAAATTAAAAGCAACACACCCTATCCTATTCTCCTTATAGAAGTGGGTCTTTCCCCTATCGAGAGCCTAGCTATGACTAGGCTTCTGT
>APFE030270031.1:4211-36236 GCA_000404065.3 Pinus taeda
TTAGGCCTTCCCTTTGAGGTCTTTTTATACCTCTCCCAAAGTAGTTTTTTAGTTGGGAGTTGGTTGGGAACAGTTGGGCCACGGGCACTAACAGGTGATCAGCAGGTAAAATCCGCGATCTCCGCCCGAAAATAAAAAGTTTTATATTTTTTTAAGTGTTTTAATACATATACAAGGGTTGGGTATATGCCTACCCGCATATACACGCATTTAACTTAGGGCAATGTCGCGTACAGGGAATAAAACACTGTTTTTTAAATTTTGGACTAGGTCTGGAAGGAGGGGTTGCCCTAGGCCATGAGTGTAGCATCACAAACCATAATAGTGAGATTTGGAGCTATAACAATGATCTTGTAGGTAGGACATCGAGATGACAAATACATAAAGACTATGCATAGGTTATAACATAGTACATGTACAATTACAAGTGTAGGTGTAGGTACATGTATTAGTGATTAGGATGCAAACTATCGTCTTACAACGGATGGATTGGTGAGATTCAACGATAGGATATATGTACTAAATTACTATGAGATAAATAATCTTATCTTGAGGGAGTTTCATGTTAATCCATACTCAGAACATCTAGGATATCAAAATATGTTGATGATGGTAAAGAAGTTCTATTATTGGTCGAATATAAAGAAGGAAGTGGTAGAGTTCGTGGCTAGATGTTTAGACTATTAACAACTAAAGGTGGAATGCAAGCATTCAAGTGGTCTACTACAACCTATTGAGATTCTAGAATGAAAATGGGAGGTCATTTCCATGGATTTCATTACAGGTTTCCGAGGATAGTGAAGCAACATGATTCTATTATTGTCATGGTTGATAGGTTGAGCAAGGTAGCTCACTTCATTCCAGTGAAGACTACATATTCAGCCAGTGAGTTAGCACAGTTGCTCATCAAAGAGATAGTGAGAATGCATGGTGTTCCAAACAATATTGTTTCGGATAGGGATGCGAAGTTCACTTCCAAGTTTTTGAAGGAGCTATTTGCAGGTTTGGGTACAAAGTTGGCCTTCAGTACAACTTATCGTTTGCAAACAAATGGAGAAAATAGAGGAACAACAGGGTCTTGGAGGATATGCTAAGGATGTGTGTGACGTACCAGCAAAGGAAATGGGAGGAGTATATTCCTTTGGTTGGATGAGTCATTTCAAGGCATTGTATGGGCAGACTTGTAATACTCCTATCAGTTGAAGTGATCCAGTGAACAAGGTACTTATTGGACGGATATGCTGGCATACATGGAGTAGGAAATATAGGTTATAAAGAGGAATCTAAAGGTAGCACATGATAGGTAGAAGAGTTATGCAGATCAATGTAGGGAATTCAAGGAGTTTTAGGTTGGGGAGCATGTGTATTTGCACATCAAGCTCAAGAAAAGAACTTTGGGGATTGGTTCATGTGCCAAGTTGGCACCACGATATTGTGGGCCTTTCGATATCCTTGAGAGGACTGGACTAGTGGCATATCGACTTGCACTACCTCCAACAATGAAATTCCATGATGTTTTCCATATTTCATTGCTTAAGAAGTATATAAAGGATATTTATCATGTTATTGATTGGTATGTATTGCAGGTGGAGCAAGAAAGAGAGTTCCAGACGGAGCCTCAGTGCATACTGCAGCAGAAGCATCTAATGCTAACGAACAAATCCATAAATCAAGTTAAAGTGCAGTAGGAGCACTTTGGGCCTGAAGAAGCTACATGGGAGATGGTGGATCAAATGCGAGCCCTATATCTTTCATTGTTTGTTGGTTGAGGCAAAGCAGTTTTGGTTTGATGTTTGGTATATGGTTGGCATAAATTTTGCTGATGTTTTGGTATTTGTATATGTATATATATGGATGTAAATACTGTCATGAGATAAGCTATAAATATCCAATAAGCGGTATGGTTGTTGTTGGCTTGTTGGGGCCTGATCCAGGTTTAGAAGTGATTTAGCCAAACAAATCTCGGTAGTACTAGCCCTTTTGGAAACAGTACATAGAGCATGGACTGAGGTCTCACCCGAAGTAGTATGGGATGGTGCTAGAACTAGGTTTCCACACCCTGGAGATGTCTGTTGATTTCAAGTGGTCCGTGGTTCGACCCAACGTGCACGTCGCTACGCGTACTTATCCGCACCTTGTAGCCTGAGATGTTGCCTTCGCACAACCTCATTCAAGGGCCGAGCGATGTTATTACCCAAATCCATATTCGCAGTCCGATATTAGTTGATTTGCTTAACTTATTTGTATGCTTCCAATTATACTTAACAATATTCACAATACAAGTGCGCGCCGTAAACAAACCATATAATTAACTAAACAATATAAATGCAAGTAGTATCAAACATGTAATAACTCAGAACAGATACATAGAATTGGTAATGAAACTTATCTTTATTACTTTCTTCCTTCTGTTACAGACTTGACTCTACCTTGCACACTTAGCTGCAGGGGTCCACGCACTCAGCTGCGGACTTTACTAGGCCTCTGCGCACTCAGCTGTAAAGCCTCTTCCTACTACTATGACCCAAGACACTTAGAATTTTCCTCTACACTTTTCTAACCATCAAATTTCATTCCTTCATTTTCATTACTTCCCTCCTTTACAACTTAGAGCCTCACTCTATTTATACAATCCCATGGTCCGTAGGAAATGGGTAGGCCGACAATACATTCAAAACTTAGGGCAGACAACCCTATGACTCTAACATACAATTCGCACTCCGCACGAGCACTTCGTGGAGCTTTACAATAATATTACTCAAAACTTGGGCTTTGAGCCCCAAAACATGTTGTGGGGCGATTCCATGCCCAACAGGCCCCCAACAAAATCATCGTGACCCACCCTCGAGTCAAACCGTCGGCGCGGTGATATTGGCGCGGAGTCCCTCCAACTAGTTCTGAATTGTCCCGATGTCTGCAATGCATTGAGCCACTGCTTGTTGAAACAGCTGCATTCTCTCTTCTGAAACCTCTATTTCCAGTGTGTTGTGCTGCATTTGTGCATGCATCCCTTGAATTTGCATGAGCTTCCCTTCAATATCTATCGTGATTGTGAAGGCTTCGTCAATCCATGGTTGGACACATGCTTTGAGGACTGCTTCCTTGTGGCGCACCACATCCACTTGCTCCTTTAAGGCCTTGGCTTGCGGCATCCTTGCAAGCTGTTGAGTGAGGACTACTATCGATGCAATCCCTCTGATGCTATCGTATTGTTGCTAGAGTTTGCATGCCTCTGTCTCTAGCAGCTAGATATTGGGATCCTCCTGCAAGGTTGTGAGGACATCTAGTGCCCGTTCCAACATATTTGTGCAGTCGCGCACTGCACCTGCAATATCTTCAATCCCTGCTGCAATAGTGTTGGTGCACTTTTCTCGAATTTCTAGGAGAGTGGAAGGCTGGACCTTCAACTGCAGCTCAGTAATCTGAAGGTTCAGCTCTAGCTAAACCTTTGTTGTCTCTTCTCTTGCGTCGTGGACTCCACTTACCAAACTATGGATCCACACTTCTACTAGCAGATCTGCTACGATAGCCAGCTCTGGGACGCATCGACAAGCGTCATCTACCGTCTCCACTAACCTTTGGTTCTGCAACACCAACTGGTCATGCTGCAAGCTGAGCTACTCCCTATTGATCTTTTGTTCACTAAGAACTTGGATTGCGCGATTCTCCCTAGCACGCAACTCTGTTGTGATCCCACCCTGGAGCTGATAGAGCATTTCCCGGGGAAGGGCAGCTAGATTAAGGCCAAGGAATTTCATCATGCTAACCATCATTCGGTCCATTGCATCTGATGATAGTAATTTTCCCTCTGGAAACACTATCGTGTTGGCCATCCTCGCGCACAGCATCTACTCTGCTGCTGAAGTGCCTGCTGCGACGTGGGTAGACAGGGTACCTTCCTGAAGGGGCCACACCTGTAACTCCTACACCTGTGTGCTGAGGGCCCCCAACACACTCTGGTGTGGCGTCACAAACTCTTGGAGCGCTTCAATGGTGGCATCGTGAATCATTTTTCCGATGTCATGGAGATCACCTTCTGTCAAGGTGATTGGGTCAATGGCTAGCTTCAAAGCCTTAACATTTTTCCTTGGACCCGATCTCTCTGTGATGTGCAGCTGTTTGAGTTGAGTGGACACGGTCCCTAGGTCCGCACTCCCTTAGCTATTTCAGTGTCCTCTGCCTCCTGCCATGAGGACGTTGCTTCGCCATCCTCTATTGTTGCCTCTGTTGTCTGTGCTGCTGCTGCTGCTTCTGTGACCTTCTTTTGCTTCGCAACTTTCTGTGCCGCTTCACGTACTGCCCTTACCTCAGCTATTGCTTTTTCGTTTCGCCTTCTTTCGGCCAGTTGGGTGATGTGCAGCTTGGCATCGTGCTTCGATTTCTGTGCTGCTGCTTTCTCTAGCTCCACCAAATCTGGGGTGCGCCACTCGGGAGGCCATGTCTCCAATACTGTAAATATCGCGTCGTCAGTGGCTACAAATGGTAGCTTTGTCCACTACTGCGCTAGATCCTTT
Organism: Pinus taeda; assembly: GCA_000404065.3. NCBI lineage: Eukaryota > Viridiplantae > Streptophyta > Pinopsida > Pinales > Pinaceae > Pinus > Pinus taeda. Next base: position 8,726 of record APFE030270031.1, read on the forward strand.
CGTGCCCTGATGTATATGTTGTGCATATCCACCTTGAAGTCTGCAAAACTTTACAGACTATTGTGCATTGTCGGTGACAGGCACGACCTCCTGTTGATCCACATTCAGATACTCACCTCCATGAGCACCTAGAAAATTTTAGTATCACAAATCTGTTTTGCATCCTTGGTGGCCGAGAGCAAAGCGTACTTCATGGTCTTTGGTATGTCTCGGTTAATGTTCGGGAACTAGCTATCCTCCAGCAGTTCTCCTCGTACCAGCCAGATGGATAAGAGAAACTGCGCATAGTGGAAGGTCTTACCTTGCTCTTGGGCCTCTCAACAATTTAAAAAAAACTCCTTGCAGAGGAACTTGGCCCAATTGAACTAGACCCCCTCCGTGCTCTGTTCAACCAACGTGGCCACCGGTGCTGGTACCTCATTGACGTGACGTTTTCTCATCACTTTACCAGCTAGGAGTTGAGTTGCTACACGCACCCCCTTATCCTTGATGCTGGAGATGGAGTAGCCTCGCTTCTTTTCTCCAGCGTATACTTTGCCTTCATAGCTTCCACAGGAGCCAAATCACTTCCTTTTCCAGCTATAGCCGCGGGGTCCTTTCCCTTATAGGGGAGTTAGGAAATATGGTGGATGAGGTCTGCCATGATGAGAATAGGCTCCTCCAGCCATAGATACCCATCATGCACCAGGCAGAGTAGCTGCCTGATGACAAAAATGGTGATGGTCACGTGGTGGAAATGTAGTATCCATAAAAAATGCAACAACTTGACCTTTTCCACACCGAGCAGCCATTTTCGCGGCTCTAATGTTATCACCGCCCCTTCCGTATTCTGCTTCATCAGATTTTCCGTCTCTAGGTGTGGAAACTTCTCACTGTCCGCGAGGTCCCAATCTTCAAATTTCATGGTGGGAAGGCAACCTAGGTGTGAGCCCTCAAAGACAATTCCATTAAGGAGGAGTGAGGTCTGGTGTGCGCTCTTCATTGCATCTATATCCTTCGATATTTTGGTTTTCCCTTTTTGCGGAGGGACATACACAGGCAATTTTGCTGCAGAGCGCAACGGTTGGATGTCTTCCTCCATGTCTTCTTCTTCTTCTGAAGTGGTAATTAGGGCCTGCAGGTCTTCTTCCTCCTCATCTATCTCAATCATGACTACCTTCCCTTTTTCTTCCATTGATAGCTTGTTGTGCCGCAGATTCCTCGGGGACATGTGTACTTGTCCCATTGTTTGTTTATCCTTCTTCGGTCGAGGCATCCGCGGTGATTTGGGGATTTCTGTGTCCACCATAGCACCCTCGGGAACATCCTATACCATGGGTATCTGCGTGGCTTCGCCGACGGTTCCTTCTTCAATGCCCAACCCATCCTTAGTTGTCGTCATCATTTCGACACTGTTTGTTTTCTTCCGTGAACTTAGGGGCTCTATTCTTGGCTCTCAACACTCTGTGCTCTGCTCAACTACACAATTCTCAAATGACCAAGTGTTGTCTGCTGGCTAGCCTTTTGAGTTTTATAGCGCCTTTTGAATTCAAATTCGACCATTCCCCCCAATTTCGGGCCATCAATGCTCTCTTGGCGGCAGATTTTCCCAAATATTGCCCATAAATCGCGTCTTAAATTCCCACTGCCCACTCCATTTGGCCTCAAATCGGACATCCCATCATAAATAGTGACATCAACGGTCACTTCCTAGCCAAACCATGTGATAGCGCAACCCTCCATGCGCTAGCACGAACCCTGTGACATTCTGCTCTTGCGCGCACCTCTCAGAGTGCGCAGCTCCTAGGCAAAATTATTTATAGTCCCGCGCTCCCTTTCAACTGCCTGGAGCACTAAGACTATTCTTCCTACAGTTAGTTAGGTGGTTGCGCCCCCTATGCGGGGTTCCATCCCATCCTCCAGCATAGCACGCGGAAAATCCCCATCTGTTGTTGTGGCGATTGGTACCGCATGCTCTACCATTTGCAATGCATTTCCCTGGTTACTGCGTTTGGTGATATGCAGTCTTAGCCACGATAGTAGACTAACCAATTCTGGGAAATAGTCCTCTAATTCGTTAGTATGATCGTACGCACCTTGCCTTGACATCCTTGGTGTATTGACGAGGAATGCTCCCTTGACATCTTGGCTTCATATTCTCATCATAGATTACAGTCCCTGCTTCACACCGAAACTTTGGGATTGCTTTTGCAGTCAGGGTTTTGCACATGGTCCTATAGGCCCGTCGAACCATTGGTACGTGCAAGTCCCAGTCATTTTGTTTCACATGGTGGACCTTGTTTAGCACTTCACACACCTTCTCAAAGGCTTCCCCACGGATAATCTTTGGTGCGCTTCATCTTTCTTGCTTCCACTTGTTCCGATTTTCGATCGTGAGAGCGGCGTGTGTTCATGCGGGCTGTGTACCATAAGCCTGTATCCATCTGAAAAGGCGGGTGTGCAAGCTGTTTCGCCCCTCAAAAATGGCTCTCATCCGTGGCTGAGGTTTTCCAAAGCATATAAGCATCATTCTTTTGCATCCGCACCAATCCCTGAAACTCTGCTGGTGCGCACCCCACCACCTTGTGGGCATAGTGCACAGTTCCCATTTCAGAGCGTCGAACCGTTGTTGTTTTGGTACTTCGCTTTCAAATTTGTCCAAGAATTCCTCTACCAATGCCAACCCATCATACATTGGCAGATCCCTTGTCTCTATTGCTACACAATGTAATGACCTTGTCATCATGTTGCAATTTAGCATGGTTACCTCGTCAGCTGGTTTTGCCATCATTCTACTTCCTCATCTGAATCTGAAGTGCAGGAGCTGTTGCGCTCCCATGAAATTCTACCATCTGCTGTTGGATTCAATCAATCCTTCTCTCACGTGGTTATCTTGTAGATGCAATCGAGATCGTCATCACTATCGTCGTCATGCACCGGTTCTTTATATCGTGCTCCTTCGGTAGGATCTAGCTGTACCACTATGCGTAGTGACTTTTTCTCAAAAATCATGTTGCGCTTCTTCAGGTTTATGACTCCATTCATATTAGTGGCCCAGTCTAAGCCTAGTAGCGCAGGATGGGAATTGTTATCAGCGACAATCTCTATCACTTCGAAATCCTTCGGCGCACTCGTGCCTTCAATATCGATCGTTACTCCTTGCAGTCTTCCCATGGGTAAGATCTTTTGTTGGTTCGCCATTCACAATTGAATAGGAGACCACTGCAACGCAGGCCTACCCATGCATTACCATGTCTGCTTTGGTAGTACATTCGCGTCCGATCCTAGATCCATAATTACTTGATCCATTTCATACTCTCTGATTTGTGCAGTCAACGTCATTTCCCTTCTTGTTCACGATGTATGTTTTCCTAGCTTTCGTACTACGCATGGCTCTCCTGACCTAGTGCACCTAGTGATAAGTTCCTGCAGTCTTTTCACAGCCCTTCTGTCACACAACAGCTTCATACATGTCTCCAGAAAGGTAGTAAGCATTGAAGGATCCATCTGTGGTTCTAGTTGATCCTTACTACGTGAAGTGGAGGCCTCCATGAAGCTCTTCTTAGCTTCCATGAATGTCTCCTTCACACGTTCCAAATCAAATTCAGGTTCCTTTGTAGGAGCCTTGCGAACCCACGCACTTTCTTCAGGTTGCTTATCTTTGTCATCCCTAGTCGTGATATCGCTCCAAAGCACGATGTTCACATTCGGGTCCTCTTTGTGCGGCTCAGACCTCATCATTTGGAGATTTTGAGTCGGGGGAGGCTGGATTATTCCCTTATCGCATAGCCTTGCTATCAATGTGGGGAAATCCTATGTCTCATGGTTGAACTGAGTACAATATAAACATGATTCTCTTGTCAGATTTGTACAATCGTGGGCATAATTTCCTGGCCCTCCACAGTTATAAAAAATCAACTGTCTGCGACCTCTTCCTGGTCCCATTCCACCTTGACCTCTATCGCGCCCTTGAAATCTAGCGCACGCCATTCCTACATTTTGATGGAGATCTCGCGTTTTAGTCTGCACCCTATAGGTAGGGGTTCGATCCATCCTTAGCTCATAACTTCTGCAGGTGAACTTGTCATGGCCTATTGACCTGTAGAAACTATAGAATAATTGTTGGGACGTCTACGTATATTTCTGTAATAGGTGACAATTGTCCGTAGCATGTTGTCCTCCGATCTGACAGATTGTGCACCATAATGCAGGCGCCACGCTCGACCTTGCTTGTGCCTCCGGCCTCAGTGGCATTGGCCCTCCCACCATCAAATAGTTTGTGAAGAGTGGACAGTGATCCTTGTCATGTCCCTATCCCTTGCATTTGATGCACCATACCTCTTCGCGCACCTCTAGGCGAGTCGTCCTGTCATATTTTAAACTATGCATTTCTAGTCATAAATTTTTCAGTTGCGCGTGGATTTGTTGAACTCCCAGATCAGGATCTTGTATAGGGGTCTTATGCAGTCTCATTGCTATCTCCAATGCTTTAGCCTGGGTGGATAACTTTTGCTACGAGAGCGCCATCCTCAGGTGTGATGTTAGGGATGCTACAAACCATGCGTGTTGTTGTGCATCTCTCAAGATCATGTTGGCTTCATGAATCATCCCTTTCAGCCTCTGATCCAGTTCCCATGGGGTCTCGTCCGAAAGCATCGCGATCTCCTTAAACTCAATAATCGACCGCGTCTTCGACTTTGGCCTGCTAAACTCCCTGTTCAATGCAGCTTGGATTTCTGTGATTCCTGCATTTGGATTGTCATTAAAGTGCTCAATGTACCACGTTAGTGCGCAGTCCTGCAATGCACTTACCAGTGTTGCCTTCTTTATGTTGTCATCCGTAACCCCTTGCGCTTCCTATACTGCCTTTACCATGAACCAAAATTGGTCTGGGCCTTCATTTCCTACTCCTTTGAATACCGGTAATTTTATTGCACTCACCATATTGAACTGTGTTGGTGGCGGAGGTGATGTGGGCAGAGATGGAGGTGACGACAATGAAATGGGGGGTGGTGTAGGTGGGGCGGTATGTGCGGAATTCACTGCCTTATTATACTGATCACGCTTCTCGAAGAAACTTTCACGAGCTCTTCCTCGCTCTCTCGCGAGGGTGAAATCAAAGGACAGGTCTCTAATTCTTCGCTACTTCTGTTTTTGTAGATCTTCCCACTTTGTGTAGTCCCAAACATTAATTTATTCGCATAACCTACTTTTTGCACAGTAGAATCTTAATCCAGGTATTCAAAGATTTAATGTACTTACCTCGTGGTCCTTTGAGGAAGCGTCGTTCTGCCTTGTTGTAGCTAACTGATGTGTGTATCGGGAACTTGGTGATGAAACCCCCTATAATCTAATTGAGCCAATGGTCCATAGTGCGTGTATTATCCTTCAATGCTTCTAGTCCGCGCACCAATTCCGGAGTCCACACGATTGGTTTGTCAAGCCTACACCTCCCTCTACTGTCTGTTAGCTTCACGATCTACTCATACAACTCAGAGGGGAAGGATGTAAAGAAAATCTCATGGATTTTTGTATACACATAGCGCTCTAACCACTATTTCTTTGATACTCGCGGATTCCTGTTTTCCTGTACCACAAACTCGTGAATTCTTCTGTCCAACCACTTTTCAATTTCTTTCTTTGTTGGATTCCAGTGACACGACATCAGACATCCCTTATGCAAATCCCGGTCCCGACAACGGAACCACTTGTTGGGGCCTGACCCAGGTTAAGAATTAATTTAGCCAAACAAATCTCGGTACTACTAGCCCTTTCGCAATAGTTCGCGGAGCACAGACTGAGGTATCACCCGAAGTAGTATGGGAGGGTGCTAGAACCAATTTTCCTCACCCTGGAGATGTCTGCTGATTTTAAGTGGTCTGTGGTTCGACCCAGCGCGCACGTTGCTACGCGCACTTACCTACACCTTGTAGCTTGAGATGCTGCCTTCATGAAGCCTTATTCAGGGGCCAAGCAGTGTTGTTACCCAAGTCCCTACTCGCAGTTCGATATTAGTTGATTTGCTTAACTTATTTGTACACTTCCAGCTATACTTAACAATATTCACAATACAAGTGTGCGCCACAAACAAACCATATAATTAACTAAACAATATAAATGCAAGTAGTATCAAACATGTAATAACTCAGAACATATACACAAAATTGGTAAAGAAACTTCTCTTTATTACTTTCTTCCTTCTATTATAGACTCGACTCTACCCTGCACACTCAGCTGCAGGGACTCGCACACTCACCTGCAGAGTCTACTATGCCTCTGCGCACTCAGCTGTAGAGCCTTTTCCTACTACTACAACCCAAGACACTTAGACTTTTCCTCTACACTTTTCTATCCATCAGATTTCATTCCTTCATTTTCATTGCTTCCCTCCTTTACAACTTAGAACCTCGCTCTATTTATACAATCTGATGGTCCATGGACCATGTGTAGGCCGACACTACATTCAAAACTTAGGGCGGACAACCCTATGACTCTAACATACAATTCGCACTCTACGCCCACACTTCGTGGAGCTTTACAATAATATTACTCAAAACTTGGGCTTTGAGCCCCAAAACATGCTGTGGGGGGGTTCCATACCGAACAATTATTATCCTATCATGTTGTCATGATGTTTTACTTTTGAGCATGTCTTTTGTTGTAAATACTGCAACGAGCTAAGTTATAAAGCTACATAGGCAATATGTTTTCTTTTCAATGGTTTTGTTGAGGTCATGGTGTGGTTTAACATTGAGGACATTGTTCCCCGAAAGGGGAGGGTTCTATAACAACCTTGGTGAAAATTTCCATGTAATAAACATCAATAAAGGAAAAATAAGACCACAGTTAAGGGACATTTATTCCAAGCTAAATGTTGGTCTAAAATATCCTAGTGGGCAACCCTGGATGTGTGTTTTGGCTAAGGAAAATTGGCAAAGGCATATTGGCACAATTATTTATGAAAATAAAGGAAATTAGGAGAAAAGTAAGGTGAAAGGTCACAGGTTGCATGTGAGGAGGAAAATGAAGGAAAATAATGGAAAATGAAGAAAATAGAGGCCTCATTAATAAAAATGCTTATGAGGATCAGTTCATGTTTTTTTTTTTTTTTTCAAGTTTGGATCTCTCTCGTTAGTATCTCTCTCTCACTCTTCGTCACTTAGAGTTTCTTTGAAGCATTCTAACTTTGGAGGAAGGAAGGAAAAACAAGCAAAAGGAAAGGAAAAGCAAGTAAATATCTAGGAAGGAAAGAAGGATTAAGCAACTCCAACTGGAATACTTGCAGGTAACCTTTTGCATGTGTGATTTCCTAGCTGGTTTGGACATGCATCAATTTGCATGTTGGTATATGGTTCTCTTGCTGTAAGTGGCATGGTCTTGCTGGGTTATGACAGTGGTTTTTAGCCTAGCCTTGCCTTTTTTTGGATTCCATGGTGTTGGGATATTCAGTTCGTTTTTGAACTTTGGTTTGCCAGTTAGATTTCAGAATCTGAGATGGTGATCTCAAGTTCCATTCCCAAAGGCTTAGGTGATCCAGATTTAAACAGGAATGCAACAAATTACAGATGTAACCATAAGTACACAGATGCAATAGAAATAATACTTCATTTCATTAATGGAAAATACTAAAATATGCTTACAAATAGAAATGGAAATAAACTAGCTTAGGCAATGGTAGCTTATCTCTAAGAAGAGCTGTGGCGGCTACCTGCCTCTGAACTGCTTTACAATGATGCTCAAGGGCCTTTTTATTATTGAACAATAAGGTAAAACCCTAAAAAACCAAAACCCTAACTCGAGGAGATCTAACACCAAGAGTTTATGGGCTTTGTTGGGGTTAATTGGACAACCAACTTCCTGGGGTTGCGACTTTGTCATATTATCTCTGTTTGATGTGCATGATACCCCATTGGAAAGATCTCTTCAAGGACTACGACGAGAAGACAACTTTACACAAAAAAATTCAAATACAAGCTTTCCGAAAAAAACTTCGTTTAGGGCCTCAAAACAGCTCCAGAAGTTTAGGACTCAAAAAACTGCTAAAAATAGTAAACTCTGCTACAAGTAAGGAAACTAAAAAACTGAAAGAGACAATTGTGGGGGTCCAAGTGGGATAGGTGGGTGGCCACCAACATCCACCTAGATCATTAGGAATCCCTTGATAGATTTTGGTGGGATACACAGTAAAGCCTGAGGAATAAGTCTCAGTTTAGGGGCTAGTGATTCGTGTTTGGATTGTGGTAAAGCCTGAGAGACAAGGAGACGGAAAATTCCTCAAGGATAGTGATGGATTCCGGATGGAATTCCAAGTTTAGTTCGATTGTGATAGGAGCACCGATTTTGGTGTGATCACGGTTTGATGAGGGTGGAGGTGGTTTAACCTCTTGATTTCCTTGGTTGTTATTAGATTGGCTTTTCTATGAGATACCTAATTCATGTTTGGAATATGGCATGAGAGTGATTGCCTGAAAGAGAGATTTGGTTTAGCCATGTTTATGGTCGGGTGGTACGTGGAAGTCCAAAACCTGGTCGGATTTTCCTATGATTAATAAAAGTTAAGTTCTCCTAATTTTGCACTTGTTTATATGTGGATTTGTTTGTTGTCTTATATCTGATATTTACATGGCCTCTATTATTTACATGGTTTTATGCTAGCAATAAGCATGGTTGTATGACTAGTTCATGTCATGGTTGATTCATGTATTTACTTGTAATTGTTGAAACAATGGATGCAAGACCTAATTGATGTTATAACAGTTCAATGGAGAAGGAAATGATCCTTATGATTATGTTTTTTAAGTGCTTTCAGTCATTTATGCTTTGTCTTGTCATCATGTATTTGATGGATTCTAGAGGTTGTAACAACTTCTGGGCTGAGGTCGATATTCTTGGCAAAAAAAGTGGCTCAAATTTCGGGGTCGCTAGCATAGATATGCTAAAACTGGTCCCTAAACGCGGGCACAACGGCTCGTAAGAGCAACTATGGCTTATGGACACTGTCATGCCTATAACATGAGAGTGACCAAGGGTTAAAAGGCTCAAAACATTAGGGGGGCCTAGAAAGAGGATGTCTGAGTGGAAAAATGTCTCCTAAGGGTTTTTTTGTTGATGTGGATGGTTTTGTTTGATATGTTCCATCGATTCCATTTCTGTAAGGTCACTAAGGAAGCTGAATCCTTTATAGTGACCTTTATCATTACATGTTTATCCTGGCTGGTTGGTTGCTTTGGTAGACCTGAGAGGAGGGGGTGTTAAAATGGATGGCTTCTCGGGCTATAATAAAATTAACATTCTCCCAGTGGACCAACCTAAAGCCGCATTTATTTGTCCTTGGGGTACGGTTTCTTATAAAAATCTCCCTTTTGGTTAAAACAATATAGGGGCCATGTTTCAATGTGCGGTGGACTATGATTTCCATGATATCAGCACATCGTGCAACCCTATTTGGATGATCTCCCTGCTCACTCTAAGCATCAGGCTGATCACCCCATGCATTTACAAGCCATCTTAATCCATTGTACACATTATAACATTCAACTCAACCCACACAAATGTGTGTTTTGTGTCGGTTATAGTCAACCCCTTGGTTTCTTAGTTTCGAAATAAGGAATTCGTACTGATCCTTTAAAATTCCAAGCAATCATTGACCAAGGGATTTACTCGCTTACTAAATAAATGGATTCCCTTCCATTGGGATGGCGCTACACATAAAACGTTTGATGCCTTGAAAGATGTATTGGTTCATGCATCTCTTTTATATCCTCTTGACTATTATCATGATTATTTCTTGTACCTTGTTGCTACCATCTCTATTATAGTTATGGTGTTGGTCCTAGAAGACGATATGGGGACTGGACATCCCATTTATAATATGAGTTAGAACCTCAACTATACTGAGATTTGATATACTCATGTGGAGAAGTTAGCATTGGAAACCATTCAAGCTATCCATAGATTTTTCCATTACATCTTGCTTTGCAAAAATACGGTCATTTCAGATTGCAACCCTATGACATACATATTGTCATGTCCATTGTTGGTAGGCAAATAATTTAAGTGGATCATTATTCTCCAAGAATTCGACCCGAGCTTGCTCTAGGAAAGCTAACAAAAGCCCAAAATGAACAATGGAACACCCTCAATATCTAGGTAATTCGTCCCAAGATTTGCACTGTTACTACTAGAAAGGTGTTGCTGCCTGATATGATCTATTGTTAAAGCCTTCCTTGTTGCTCATAAAATTTTTGGAAATTAATCCCAACCTCTACACAAGAAACCTAGAATAACCCACAAAGGAATTGGCCAAATGTTGACCTTAGAATTTTGGCCCAAATTCTCCTTAGCTCGTCTAGCTGCTGGCTTAGTTGGGACCCTTGTTTGAACCCTTATATCTACTCAAAACATTCTATAAAATTAGGAGTTTGATCCTTGCCCAAAACCCAGAAAAACCCAGAAAGGTTTTCCCTTGGTTCCAATATTCAAAAATTGACCCTTCATAGCTTGGCCCTCCTCCAATTTCGAATTTTGTTGCTATGACTAATCTTGTCAATCGCTACTCTCCCAACTCCAACAATCCTCCTGAAATGGCCCTCCAAATGATCTCCCATCATCCTAGATCCAAACTCCACTGAATGTTGTTGCCCCAAAGAGTCTCACTCTAATGACTACGTAGTCATGGAGAAGATGATGCAGTCCTGCGTGTGATGAAATGAGAGTTGTGTGTAGGATGTCCCTTTTGTCTGTAGCTACCCTCTATACTCTTGAAAATGATGAAAGGATGCTCATGTCTCCCCAACTTCCCAGAGTGCCTCACGATGTGACTGTACAATCCCTGCATTATTGTTACCCCCCTGTTGCTGGTACTCGACTTACAGTTGTTGTAACTTGTCTCCCTGCTATTGCTACAAACTGAGATGAAGAAGAAATCCCTTCTAGGGTTGGCACTCAAATTCCACGGAAGCAGGGGTTGATATCTCTGCCCGGAGACACTCATGTGCTAAACAACACAGTAACTCGGTTGAGCAGCTCGAGCAACTAAGATTGAGTTTAATTTGTCAAAAGATAAGATATCAAAATGAGGAGAGTTGCCTTCTTTATATAGATTTCGTGGAGCACTTTTCCCTCCATTTTCTCTCCATCATGGGTCCCTCACCTAACCATCAATTTCCCCTCCATGCAAATCGAACTAGGGAATATGTATTCCCCTAGTATGGGTAGACCCCATATATACTTAACCACATTGAATTAACTTCTACTAAGTCTTGCCTCCTAATAAAATCGAATGGCCCCCCATCACTTCCAAAATTGGCCGCAAAATGTAGAAATTAATACTACTCCAAAATAATTTAGGAAGGGACATGACAGTCCTCCCCTCCCAAATGTTGCTTGTCCCCAAGAAATTTCACTGCTGGATGCTCAAGTATGTGCTCACCCTCACAAGTAGCATTCTCAACTGGCAAGCTCCTCCAGTGCACCAAAAATTGCTTGTCCTCAAGCAATTCCTGAATGAGCATCCTCTCTAACTGCTACTCCCCACTGTCACTGTAATATGTTCCAGGGTCCTAGATGTGCCATTGAATCGCCCCTGACCTCAGCACTGTCCTAATATGAAAGAATCCTTCAATACGAGGATCCCAAGCCATCCTATCCAACATGAAGCTCCCCTCACTCCACTCACTATCGTGCCTAGTGCAAGTACCAGAATTCCCCTGCTCCATTATGACTCAGTAAAGCCCAATGGAAGATTTGTATGATCTCCCCTTGCAGTAGATGACACATCCCTAAAGGTTATTGAGTTGTGAAGAGTTGTGATGCCCTAGTTCCCTCTTAGTCCCAAAGTGGTGCCACCATGCTGACATTGCGCTACTCTGAATATGTCATACTCCCCATCATGCGCAAAAAATATCCTCCTCTCCTAGAACTCGATGGTGGAATACTAAAAGAGGTGAGACACATCTTGCCTTGGAATCTCCATGGTGCCAAGGCCTACCCATCCAAATCTAACTCTGAACTTGTGCAACAACAAATAATGTATGCCTCCCCATATGATGAAACCCTCTGTGAACCCCCATGTGTCATCCCAAGAGCGAACTATATCACTCTCTGCCACGACTCCGCTCATCACGAGCGATCTATCGATCAACTGAATCCCTACATCCCATAGTGAGACTTGTTGTGGCATAGCCCTGACAACTGATGGAATCCCTCTTGCCCTCATCTCTAGTCCCTGCATGCCACCCATATATAGGCTCCATTCATCATGAACTAATATGAGGCATGCTAAATTGTCCTGTGCCTGCCACTGTGTAGTACTGATGACCATTGGAAACCATGTGTGCCAAGCAGCCACCCCCTGAATGCAACCGATAGATGGGTATTTGATATGTGCATTTGACTCAATATATGTAGATCCATCCTGCTCCCATCAACCATCACCACTGGTTTAGCTACCTGCCCTCTGGAGAATGTGCTGATACAATGTCGTTCAACTCGGATACATACTAGACAACTATCTCAAAAGTACACAATATCCTCTGCTCATGCATGGTCCAGACATGTCCTGTGGAAAGAGTGACACATGTATTCCCTGTGACCATCACCCAAGGCATAGGATCAGTGATGAATGATATTCCACCCCTGTCGTTGATCACCTCATCCCTTAACCTGTGGCTTTCAACTAGTGCAACAACTCAATTCCTCAACTAAGATGTCTCTCCTCTATCACACCAAGTGTCATCCAAATATCTTGGGTGAGCTCCTGTCCCATGATGCTCATGCCCAAAGTGTTAAAGGAAAAAAACCAGATCACCCATTCTTGTAAATGATGTAGAAGAGGGTCAGGCGTGTGAGTCCCTGCAGATACCATCAAGTATCGCTCATTTGTGTCCCCATTGATCTTGGGTGAACTACACAAAAAGGTATGCCCGGTATATCCGTCCATGAGTATCCCTAGAGGCAACACTCCAAGACCTTGTTGTGCAGCACCATATGCCTCTGCATACCCTCGATCATCCCAATACTCCTGGACATTCCACTGTACACCGCAACCCACCCATGTACACTGTTGGATACCATCGGCTACAACTATTCCATCACCTACCGTCCTACTTCCCTCCTGTGTCACTCCAATTGTCACTCCCCACATGTACTCAATGCGATTTGAGGCACTCCCACTCCACAACATTGCCCAACATACTACAACACACCACCATGCATCTCCATGCCCCTTGTAGACCACTTCTCAACACTAGATGCTCCCACACATCCCTGGATGTGATGGCCTAGAGCTATGTCTCTACGTGTCATGCCACACCCGATCAGTATCATCACCTCCACCATCCTCACCGATGAATTTATATTCTCTCCAAATCCCCCCCCTAAGGGATCAGAGAAGTGACTCTCCCTATGTGTCAGCAGTGATGCCACCACTGCTTCACTCCTTTGCATCCTCTGTGTTCCACATAAAAGTCAAGAGTCCCCAACTCCATACTTTTTAGTAGGTAAATCCTCTTTGTAGATAGAGATGATCCCTCTAGCCCAATGAATGGGTCTAGAAACAAATGAGACAATCTACAAGACACTTTCCTAGATTACAATCGAAATAAGAGAAGAGGAAAGAGACCTACCTCACTCTGATGCTATAATGCACTCTCTTCTTGAAGATCTTGATCACTTTCTCCTCAGGCATAGTCCTTGTTGCTCATAGTGTTTGAATACCTGCAGAAGAGGCCAATGACATGAGAACACTTAAAATTGCAACAAGCATAATCAAATGTAATCCATTTAACATATCAAGGATCATTAAGATAAATGAGGCATTGACACAAGCGTTTATGGAAAGTGAACCAATAGTTGTATATATTAATAACAAAAGATGAAGCATACAACCCAGGCCTTGATGTTAGTAGCCCTCCCAGAGTGAATGTCCAAGTCTAAGCTCAAGCTCTCCAAGAACTCCTTCTTCAAGCCAAAGTGAATAGCATGTAGGCACTATCTCAAAATAAGGATGCCAATAATTAGAGACCAACCATTTGGGAATGGAGGGGGATGAATTTATAGGCAGGGAGAGGGAGTTAGGATATCACCAAAGATAGGGGAAGGTCCTCATATCAAGGAGGAAGCTCATAGGGATAAGATCAAAGGGAAATTTTGGGAGAATTCGGCCACATCCACAATGAACATCATCCATCTCGTCATTCTGGAAGCCTCTAGATCACAAAGCTTCTTCTCCACTTTGGGAAAACTTGCCTTTTAGGGTTCAATGCGAGTATGGAAGTGCAAGGCTCATATAGTGCAACCTACCATCAACATGAGGGCAATGTCATAGTCACGCTGACCCAGAAATTAGGGTTTTCAGCTCATTTTTCATAGGAAAGGCTCAAGGAAACTTTTCATTAGTTCTTCAGGGAGGATCTGGATTGCATATCATGATGGTACACTGCATAGTTGTCAAGGTTTGGGTAGTTCGGGGTATGAAATAGGGAAGTGGAGGAGGTGTGACAAAATAATGTGTAATAGATGCCCCCTAAAGCATGAATGTAGAACAAGGAGTGACGGTTGAGATGCTTTACAAGCTAGTGCAAGGACTAGAACAAACATCGCCAGGAGACCTGCAAATCAAGGATGCATAAACATATACATATCTAATACCTCTGTCATATATATCAAAACATGAATCCATAGTATGGACGCAACCATCCAGATAGAAAGGACCATATGAAAAGATCCATAGTATGAGCGCAACTATCCATATGAAAAAGGATTGTCTGGAAGTCTAAGATCCACAGTATGGACACATCCCCCCAAGATAGAAGGATCATCATCATCATAGATATAACATCCCATGGTATGGTCACAACCATCTGTATAGAGGTAACATGTATACAATAATGAATAATACATAACTCCATGCAACTTGAGTTATATCAGACAAAACTCAGGGTCTTACGCTCCATCCCAACCCAATCAAAGTACGAATTCTAACATGCGAATGAATGTGTCGAAGTCGAACGTGCTAGAAAACCACCTGATTACTAGCCAATGATGTAAACCATGAACAGACATGAGAGAAACCACCAATAATGACGATGGCTCTCAAGGTATGAATTTACAATTCGTGAATGTGAAAATGAAGCTGAAGTTGAATACTCATGGAATCATCCGATCGAAGGCCAATGACAAAAATTTGTCGTTGAATGTGAAGAACTTGCCATTAAAGCATGCAAGCTCTAAGGTATTGAAAGGGAGTTTCTAATTCATCTTCCTAGTTAATGAGCTGAAATCGACAGGAAAGGACCCATCCAAGGAGGTCCATAATGGTTCCCTCATCATCGACACGAAACAAGGAATAAAATGGAATAAACGAGTATGATCCAGGACTGTGGAAAAAGGCTAGAAAATGTATAGGTAGTAAACTACAGATATGGCTTCTCTTGAACATATCGGTGACACAATTCCAGAGTGTGGCAACATTTGAATCAACATAGGACCAAGGGTCATGATGACAAAGTGGAATCATCAGATGAGAGGCAAAATGGATTACCCAAACTCGGAAGGACAAGTGACCAAGTGAGGATATCCCAAACTCGACACGAGAAACAGATGAGTGTCTTGTTCAAGAGTAACATGTTGCCGATACAAGAAATGTTTTAGTTTCACTTTTCCCCATTATTTCTAGTGAGTACCCCAATTATTTCTAATCACAAGCTTGAAGGGGATATCATATGCTTTCCATATAAGTTCATTCTTCGGATGAATCCATCCTAGTAAGTTTTATGAGTCCTAGGAAGGAGAAACTCAGTCTCATCATGGTGACAAGTCTTTCATCGTTTAATTTTTTACGACTCTGATGGAAGAGTAACTCTGTGTATTTGTCATATTTAGAAAGTTTGAAAAAGAGACGAAAAATAAAAATCCATTAGGCCCCTTTTCATAATTTGTCTTTCGAACCCAAAAAGGTAGAAAACAATATTCGAGAGAACCTATTGACTAATTCGATCAAGGTGTTCCTTTTTTGTAAATAGTCAATCCCAGCCCGAAAAAGGGGTAAACTTATAATGAGATGATGCCAATTCATTTAATTTAATGATTTCGAATATACAAGTACTCGACAATATTTTCATTTTTCGAGAGTCAAAAAAGAGCTTAAAGATGACTCTGCCTGGAAAAATGAGTGGTATAAAAGGATATCAACTAGTTCTGATCATGATGGAACTGCTAAAAAAATGTAAAGGTCAAGAGGCTGGCTAATAAGAACACTCATTGTAGATTTTCCCCAGGCAAGGATAAAACAACCTAGTGAAAGCATATGATCGGCCAAAGAGATTGTGACGATGTAATGAAACAACCAAGGTGTTATAGACATATTTGGGCACATCAACCCCAAACTCATATGTCAGTGTATTAGGGCTCATCAAACCCTAAAAGAGTTGTTTCATACCCTAAAGGAACATAGTCATCTGAATACATCATTCCCCAAAAGTTCCATCTTAGAAAAAATCCAGAAACTGCCTAAACTAAACCATACTGACTACTCCACTGGCATAATGCAATGCATATTGAGTGGTACACTGCCAGGGTGCAATGCATACTATTTAGGCCTTCTATAGGGTGTGATGGGTGAGGATGGACAAATTTTCGGGATAGTTTGTTAGTTGGATGCTCATGGAATCTTCTAGAAACTTCTCCTGTGCCACTTGCCTCTTTGAATTCGACCAAGGTTGATCAAGGGAACTAGGAAACCATCTCCAATCCCCTCTCTTGTGGAACCAATTGTAAAAAGTGGAATGACACTAATCAAACCCCATGGATGACTCACACTCTTGAAAACATCTATAAAAGGATCTCCCATCCAAGAGACCAGAAGGCTGGAATGTTGTGAATTGCAAGTAAGTGCTAATAGTTTGTAATTGAGGAGAGAGCATTGTATTCTTGTTGGTGTGATCTTGCCATTTCATGAGGTGAAGAACGACTGAAGCTGGGAGGATGGTGCTAGATCAGACAACTAGGTTGTAATTCTCCTTTCTATTAATAAATCTCTTCAAGTTTTCTCCCATATGATTGTGCGATCTTGAATGCTATAATTTGTTCATTATATATCTGATTCTGTAATGTTTATGTTGTAATAGATCACGATGCTTTGATGGTTCTTTGTTGTTGTGCTTGTGCAGGTACTCTCCAAACGTGTTAAGTATGGGGAGGAGTTGTAGGATCTGGCAAAGGAGAGAGAGATCAAGCAAGGGATTAAGCGGAAGTTCCAGGTTGGTTCCATTATCTTTCTCTTATCTGTTACACATAGGAAAAATCATTGAATTGCTTTAAACTGTTGTTTCTAGGGTAGCTGCCAAACCTAGAGGGTTAGTCGTTCGACAAGACACTAATTTTTAGAGAAACACAAGGCTCATCTAGCAAAAAATAGGTTGATAAAAATGACAATCACGAGAGGTAAAATGGGAATGGTTTCATTTTTACACAATCTTGAAACAAGGGAAACTATTCTTGATATACTTTAGGATGGTTTCATTTTTTCACAAGCTTGAAACATGAAAAAAAACTATTCTTGGATTTGGTTTCATTTTTACACAAGCTTGAAATGGAAACAAAATATGCTTAAGATAAGTTTGCATGCCCCCAACATAATGGAAAAAATAGAGGTACGTGCCCCCCAAGCTTCATTTCATTCAACTAAGTAGAGTATTGGTTACTAACAGGTGGATGGAATGAAGGTTTACTTTACAAGATCAAGTGAAAGACACAACTGGGATTTTATGAGATCTCATCAAAGACTCGAATTGGAAGGGGATTTGTTTAATTTTTTAACGAGATTGACACATGAAAAGAACCATGCTCATGAAACCTTGTTTCATTTTTATTGAGCTTGACACAAGTAAAGGAACCATGCTCATAAACCTATTTCATTTTTTTAATGAGGTTGACATAGTAAAAGAATTATCCTCATAGGGACCTATTTCATTTTTTTAAGAGGTTGACATAGTAAAAGAACTATCCTCATGTTCCTTGTTTCATTTTTTAATGAGCTTGACACAAGACAAAGAACTCCACTCCAAACCCTTGATCACAGACCAAAAGAGGGCATGGCTTCAAAGAGGTTCTCATCAGATGGGAGAACAACACTTTGGAAAGAATACATGTCCAAGGATCCATTGGAAAAATCGGGCTCCAATGCCCCCAGTACACAGTGTACTACATCACCTACTAGATCATTAGTAGATGTGGGCATGGAACAATTGGCCACGTAATTAACCTGTGGCGGGGGTTATACCACTTGCACATAAGAACCATTTAGGGATGATGGTTGATTGGGATTTTATTAAGGACCAATGAATGTAGGCTAATCAATGATGACAATACTTCCTTCATGCGGAAAATTCATCACTCGAAACAGAGAAGAAACAAGACCTCCCATGACATAAACATAATCATGAAGAGGAGTAGATTAAAACCTAAAGGGACTTAGACAACCATCACATTTATATAAACAACCTTTCCTCCCAAAGTAGTAGGAAACTTAGGAAGGATCCCTAACGGTTGACTGTTTCCTCTGTTAAAAGCTAACAGATTTTGGGTGATGGGGACAAGCTGAGGGGAACCTAAAGCTTACCAATAAGTTGAGGACAAAATACTAACAGATGCGCCCTAAGCTATGACTATTCTAGGTAAGACCATATGATAATCTTGTACTGTAATTTGGAAAGGCACATAAGATGGAAGACGATATCCTTCCAGTTGACTCCAATCAAAAGAAGTGACTAAACTACTCAAAGCGGGTGTCATAGAAATGTGAGAGCTTCCCTCTTGCTTTTTGGGGAGCACAAGTCTGTGTTAGCATTGTCTAATGCGAAACCGTTCGGTGAGAGTGTTCTAATATACTTGCCATACTGAAGTGGGTCCAATATACCTGAAAGTACTAGAGAACCTTGGATATACTTCCATACTCGAACGAGATTTCACCCCCGTGATACAATGTAGGAAATTAACGACAACTGTTGTGTTTAAGGACGTTGGAACACGTCTCTAGCCTAGGCCTCTAGATATTTTTCGTTAAGTTCCAAATGATCCTTAGGTTAATTGAGTAAATTTCTATCTTTTTCTTGAATAGGGTTCAATTTTGGGCTCAAAACGATGTCACTTGAATCCCTAAGATGCAACTATATGAGAAAAGGAAAAATTTCCACTTCAATAAATGCTAGACTAATGAAAGGAAAAAACTCAATTAATGATGCATCAAACAACATGTCTTCCACTAACTTTCACTTTTGTCTTCCAAATGCAATGCAAAAATGAAATCTTATGAGAAACAAAATCACTTTCTTTCACTAAGATGCACTAATAATTTTGTTCTTTTTCTTTCACTTTGATTGAAAATGCAAGCTAATGCATAAGAAAAGGAAAAATGGATTTCAAAACAACTAAAATGAAGATTTCATTCACTTTGGTTTCGAATAAAACAAAAATCATTTCAAAAATAATTTAATGAAGAGATCCTTTCACTTTTCTTTTCGAAACAATGAAATCAAAACAAGAATATACTTTAAGTTTCACCAAAGCAAACAATTGTAATCTACGTTCGACAATGGAGAAAAAGTAATGTTAAAAGTACAAATATGATCCAATACTAATGAAAACAACTTCACAAATATGAATCGAAAGAAAGTTGGAAATGGCATCTTGATCGTAGTAAAACTCCTTAATGGATACAATCGATCTCACAAAGACAAGCCAAGTGATGAGTGAAGGGTAACCTAGACCTAGTAACACTAGAAGACAATCTAACTTCAATCACACACCAACAAAAGCAAAAAGACAATTGCAACCATTAAAGGAAAACAATTAAGGCAAACACAATGAGATCACACTGGAAAAACACTCACATAGGATGAGATGCATTGAAAATCATAAGAAACTCTAATTTTTTCTAGCCTCTTGGATCAGTGCACCTGTGAAAGGCAAAGTAGTGCTGAAAGGAAAAGCAACGTGATTGTTAATCCAAAATTAGCACTGACAGAGCTTCTACAAAACTAGAGAACGCATTGGGTGAGGAAAAGAAGGAAAAAAACAAAAAGTTTTAAAAATTAGACCAGACTCAACACTCTCAAGCAAAAACCAGTGACTGCATAAAGCTACGGTGATGCACACAAGCCAAGAAATCGATAGTTGGTCAAACTAATTAGAGGATCATATCGAGGAAATGGATGGAAAAGTTATAGATTACCTAGTGGAGTCACCATTTTTTTGAGTAGGTAAATCCTCTCTGCAGAGAGATACAATCCCTCTAGCCCAATGAGCGGGTCTAGCAACAAATGAGACAAACTACAAGACACTTTCCTAGATTACAATCAAAATAAGAGAAGAGGAAGGAGACCTACCTCGCTCTCACGTTATAATGCACTCCCTTGTTGAAGATATTGATCACTTCCTCCTTAGGCTCAGTCCTTGCTGCTCATAACATTTGAATACTTGCACAAGAGGCCGAAGATAAGACAAAGCATAAAAGTGCAACAAGAATAATCAAATGTAATCCACTTAACAGATCAAGGAGAATAAAGATAAATGAAGCATTGACACAAGCATTAAAGGAAAGTGAATGAGCAGTTGTATATATTAATAATCAAAAGAGGAAGCATACAACCCAAGCCTTGATCTTAGTAGCCCTCCTTGAGTGAGTGTCCAAGTCCAAGCTCAAGCTCTCCAAGCACTCCTTCTCCAAGCCAAAGTGAATAACATGTAAGCACTATCTCAGCATAAAGGTGCCAATAATCAGAGACCAACCATTTGGGAATGGAGGGGGATGAATTTATAAGTAGGGGGAGGGAGTTAAAATATCACCAAAGATAGGGGAAGGTCCTCATCTCAAGGAGGAAGATCACAGGGATAAGGTCAATGGGTAATATTGGGAGAACTCGACCACATCCATAACGAACATCATCTAGCTCATCATTCTGGAAGCCTCTAGATCATAAATTTTCTTCTCCACTTTGGGAAAACTTACCTTTTAGGGTTCAACACGAGTATCCAGGCAAAATTTGTGCTGGCAGTGCGAGGCTCATTTGGTGTAACCTACCATAAACACGAGAGGATAATGTCACATTCACGTTGGCCCATAAATTAGGGTTTTGAGCTCATTTTTCTTAGGAAAGGCTCAAGGCGACTTTTCATTAGTTCTTCAGGGAGGATCTAGACTTCATATTAGGATGGGTACACTGCATAGTTGTCAAGGTTTGGGCACTCCGGGGTATGACACTGGGAAGTGCAGTGTGAAAATATTGTGTAACACATACAAGGTGCCATCTTATGGCCTTCCAATGCCACCTCCTCCGACAAACTCATGCCAGAATATCTTGATCACCTAATGGTCCTATGTACAAATGCCATACGAAGAAAACCAAAAGAGTTTTTCCATAAACTGGTCGACTGCTGGTGCTAACTGAGACTCCCTTAGCGAATGTGCATGCTCAACTGCTATGCCGATTGTACCATCTTGGTTGTAGTCAGCCGACATACCTGGGAAATGATACACAATCCCACCTAGAACCCAATGCCCATCGGCACTACCGTATCCCTAGTGTCTGGAAGCTCCTATTGAGCTACACCCAGGTCCACCACCATCTCCATAGCCCACTCCACAGGGTACCAACTCAGAATCTCTCACCATCCAACCTGAAGAAAGGGATCGAATCCACAAACTCCCACACATAGAACAACCTCAGCATGAGAGCGTTGCACCTTGTGCAACTTTGGTCGTCTCATCTGGCTATCCTAGTCAACACATGAAATTTGACTAGTTAGTGTTGAAAATGCAACAAGATGATGGAGCTTAGTGAAAAGAAGTAGCCTTCACTAAGTGGGCCCGCGGCTATTTTTGGCGCAAAGTCTATTTTTAGACTATGTCTATTTTTAGACATATGGATCATGGTCTATGAGTTGCAGGATGCTATTTGTGGATGATTGGTCATGTTGGTAAAAATAGATGGACCTCTATTTTTAGACATATGGGCGGAGTCTATTTTTAGACTGCCAGGCTAAAAATAGAACAGTTGAATATTATTAGCTCTTAATTATATTTGGACTATAAACATTATCTTATTCTCTTGCAACACTTCAGTTCATGCTACAGATGTGGCACATGCAACTGCCAGAAGGAAATACACTTTTCTAAAGGGTTACTTGAGCTATTGCATGAAGGACTTCAGTTAGAACTCAAGTGATTGAGTTTGGTGGAGTTGATTGAGGAGTTGATGGAGTTGTGTTCAGTTTGACTTAGTTGAACTAGTTGTATTTAGTCGAACTAACAAATACACTAGTGATGAGAGATGTGAATTATTTATTAATTAATTCACTAATTATTAACTCATAAATCAACTAAAGAATACATCAGTTAACTCATTGCATGGACAATTCAGTGGAGACAAGTGTTAGAGATGAGTGAAAGGGTAAGACAGCTGTCAGTTGTGACTATAGTTGTGCATGAGATTTGCACATGCATGGATTGAGATTGCCAATGAGGATTGCATAGTGTTACACAAGAGAAATATGAGTTTGGATTAGCCATTCTCATCTATTCTCATGCAGGATTACGCTGTGGAGGCAGGCAAGCAGCGGAGGAGATTTGAGCCAGTGATTGATTCGGATCTGAGCTAGTTTGTGTGTAACAGGTGGAGATAGTACTGAGTACTTGTGAGGAGTATTGTACTATGTATTGTTACATGTTCTCAATCAATATAATATACAGATAGTTGAGGGGTTTTCAGCTTTATGCTTTCCCCAGTTACACACTGTGTTGATATGTGTGATTGATGCTTCAATGTGCGCATGCTTGATGTTTCTTTAATACTGCAAATTGATGATCGACGTAGAGGAGGTTATGTATTATGCATGATTCTAAAAATAGTGTATAATCAGGATAATCTCTGTGAATAAGTGTCATATTATTCAAAATTTCTACATGGTATCAGAGCTGGTTGATTTGTAGAAGAGATTTCTACAGGATATCAAAGCAAGGATTGATCATCAGATCTATTATTCAGAAAGTGTTTACATTTTATTTCTTCAGGGAGATTCTGTAATCGGGCCAGGTAGCCTCTGGATTCATCCTTCTTTTGGAAGGTGAGATATCCAGTGAATTCCCTTACAGTCGATCTCTGTACGAGAAATACTTTTTTCTCACGAATTTTAGATCATAAGCGGTTGAGTTTTGAGCTGGTGGAATTTGAATTTGCACCAGTGTTTTCTTGGTGTCGAAGTTGAAATGTCTTTCAACAAATTGCGATTGGAGTATGCCCTTGAGGGAAGCTCGAACTATATTTCATGGAAAGACAGGATGGAGGTGGTGTCAGATGATAATGGGTTGAAGGAGTTCATAGAAGCGGATGTCCCAGAACCTATTGATGCTGCTCAAGTCGGGGATTGGCAAAAGAAGATAGCAAAGTGCCGAAGGATTCTGTTGGAGGGCGTGAGGGATCACATTGTGTCCAACCTCCATGAAAAGGCTTCTCCATACTTGATGTGGAAAGCATTGATAGATCTATTACAAAGCAAGAGCGACCAGAGGAAGTTGGGGCTCAAGGATAAACTCAGAAACATAAAGTGTGAGAAAGGTGACAGTATGCCCAAGTATCTCATGAAGTTTACCCAATGCCGGGATGAGCTGGGAAGTGTGGAATTCCTATCAAGACTCTGTCAATGGTCGGGAGAAATTTCCAGGATGGGAGAGACTTTGGTCGGATCTTGTGCAAAAGGAGATCAGACGGAATACCAGGGACAAATCTTCATCAAAGGCATCTGATGAAGAAAATTGCACTTTGGCTGCCAAAGAAAAGAAGGGGAAGAAAAAGAAATCTTCTCATTTCGGTGTGAAAGGCAAGAAGCAGGACATGTCCAAGGTGAAGTGATTTCACTGTCACCAGCACAGACACTATGCCACAAATTGTCCACAGAAGAAGAAAAATAAGCAAGCTGCTGGATCTGCAGTGGGAGAGGCCTTAGCCTTGCAGTTTGAGCTGGATTTTTCGCTGATCGCATGCTTTTTATCAAGTGTGATGGGATCGGTATGGTTCTTGGACGGTGGTGCGTCTTTTCACATGACAGGAGATCGAGATTTGTTTTTTGATCTGAATGAGAATGATCTTGGAGTGCACATCGAGATGGGCGATGATGGTAGATACAGTGCGACCAGTATCGGTACCATTTCCTTCGAGAGGGAGTCTGGTAAACCCTTCGTATTGAAGGAAGTGATGCATGTTCTAGGATTGAAGAAGAATCTTATCTCTGTGGCGATGTTAGAAGACAAGGGATATGATGTTGTTTTCAACGAGGGAAAGGCTTTCTTGCGCAGTAAGACAATTGGAGAAACCCGAAAGATAGGGGTTCGAGTCAAGAACCTTTATCAGTTGCTTGTAGATGGTTGCGCAGTAATGGCATGCAAGGCAGAAGGAGTGGTGAGCTGGGATGATGGCGAGCTGTGGCATCGGAGATTGGGCCACCTTCACCATGGAGCCTTGAAGATACTGCAGCAGATCTCTACTGGGCTTCCTAAAGGCACTTTTGCACAGTCAGATCAGTGCAAGGGGTGTACTTTGGGAAAATTTGTAAAAGCCACCTTTCACAATAAGGATAGTCGCGCCACGACGATCCTTGAGATAATTCACACAGATGTGTGTGGACCTTTCTCAGTAGCTTCGACAGCAAAGCACAGGTACTATGTGATCTTTGTTGATGATTTCTCCCGAAAGTGCTGGATCTTCTTCATGCAGAAGAAGAGCGAGACATACTCAAAGTTTTGTGAGTTCAAGGCGCTGGTCGAGAAGGAATCGGGGAAGAACGTGAAGGCTCTTAGGAGCGACAATGGTGGTGAATTCATCTCTGGCGAGTTCAAGGACTTCTGCAGCGCAGAAGGGATTTGAAGAGAGCTCATAGCTCCCCATAACCCACAGCAGAACGGGGTTGCTGAGCGGAAGAACAGAACGATCGTGGGTGCTGCACAGGCGATGTTGCATGATCAGGGCCTACCCCTTCACTTGTGGGTTGAGGCATGCAATACTGCAGTATATGTGCAGAACCGTTGTCCTCACAAGATACTTGGCATGAGTACACCTGAGGAGGCTTATTCTGGTAAGTGGCCTGATATTTCCCATTTGAGGATTTTTGGTTCTCCTGTTTACATGCATGTGATGAAGGATGCCAAGAAGAAGCTGGAGCCAACCGCAGAGGTTGGGATATTTGTGGGGTACACTGATACGCCCCACAACTATCTTGTGTATTTTCTAGACAGTCGCAAGACTGTTGTGTGACGAGATATAAAATTTCAAGAGGAGAAAGCCATGAAGTGTTTGCTTGAGAGGGAGCTACACTTGCATGCAGATGAGGAGCTATTAGTTCCTAAGGATGAGCTTCAGTACGTGGATCAGCCACAAGATGTAGTTCATGGAGTGGAAGAGACCACTCATGCAGTGCCAACCATCAGAGGGAGAAAGCACACTACACAAGCTGAGCGACTGGATCAAGATGCAGAGAAGGTTGTAGGACCACCTACAGCACAGCGCAGACATAGACAGTCACCTGATCGGTACACTGGATACATGGCTCTTGTGAGAAAATGTGTTGTGACTGAGCCATCCTCTTTCAAGGAAGCTGTGGAGGATCCCGCATGGGTAGATGCCATGGTGGAAGAGTATGATTCGATTGTCAGAAACAGTGCATGGGAGATTGTCCCAAGACCGGAGGGGAAGTTAGTGGTGGGTTCCAGATGGATCTACAAAGTGATGCAGATGGGGTGGCACATCCATCAGATGGATGTGAAGACTGCGTTACTTCCTGGAGGTTGGAGGAAGGAGGATGCTACTTCAGCGGAGGTAGTGGATGCCACTGTTTATCGACAGTTGGTGGAGTCACATGTGTGCAGGTTCAAGAGAGGCACATCGGGATATGGATCTTGGTACAAACATGATGAGGTGAAGCTATGTGGCTTCATGGATGCAGATTGGGCAGGGAGCCCAACGAACAAAAAGAGCACATCTGGAGGGATCTTCAGTATCGGGTCGACATCAGTTTCTCGGTACATTAGGAAGCAGAGATCCGTGGCACTCAGTTCAGCAGAGGCTGAGTCTATGGCAGCAAGTTTGGATGCATGCGAGGCTATATGGATGAGGAAGATCCTGGTCGGGTTATTCAGATCACACTTGGATCCTACAGTGATTTACTGTGATAACCAGAGTTGCATTAAACTCTCAGCTAATCCAGTATTTCATGATATATCCAAGCACATCGACATCAGGTACCATCATATCAGAGATTTTGTGCAGCGGAGAATCATGTTACTTTCATATATTCCCACGGAGGATCAGGATGTTGATATCTTGACGAAGGCGCTCACCAGGAGCAAATTCAAATACCACACAGACAGGATAGGGGTTGCAAATTATCCATATCTTGTTGAGAGGGAGTGTTGAAAATGCAACAAGATGATGGAGCTTAGTGAAAAGAAGTCGCCTTCACTAAGTGGGCCCGCTGGCTATTTTTGGCGCAAAGTCTATTTTTAGACTATGTCTATTTTTAGACATATGGATCATGGTCTATGAGTTGCAAGATGCTATTTGTGGATGATTGGTCATGTTTTCAAAAATAGATGGACCTCTATTTTTAGACATATGGGCGGAGTCTATTTTTAGACTGCCGGGGTAAAAATAGAACAGTCGAATATTATCAGCTCTTAATAATATTTGGACTATAAACATTATCTTATTCTCTTGCAGCACTTCAGTTTGAGCTACAGATGTGGCACATGCAATTACCAGAAGGAAATATGCTTTTCTAAAGGATTACTTGAGCTATTGCATGAAATACTTCAGTTAGAACTCAAGTGATTGAGTTTGGTGGAGTTGATTGAGGAGTTGATGTAGTTGTGTTCAGTTTGACTTAGTTGAACTAGTTGTATTTAGTCTAACTAACAAATACACTAGTGATGAGTGATGTGAATTAGTTATTAATTAATTCAATAATTATTAACTCATAAATCAGCTAAAGAATACATCAGTTAACTCAGTGCATGGACAGTTCAATGGAGACAAGTGTTAGAGATGAGTGAAAGGGAAAGACGGATGTCAGTGGTGACTATAGTTGTGCATGAGATTTTCACATGCATGGATTGAGATTGTCAATGAGGATTGCGTAGTGTTACACAAGGGAAATACGAGTTTGGATCAGCCATTCTCATATATTCTCATGCAGGATTGCGCAGTGGAGGCAGGCAAGCAGCGGAGGAGATTTGAGCCAGTGATTGATTCAGATCTGAGCTAGTTTGTGTGTAACAGGTGGAGAAAGTACTGAGTACTTGTGAGGAGTATTGTACTATGTATTGTTACATGTTCTCAATCAATATAATATATAGATAGTTGGGGGTTTTCAGCTGTATACTTTCCCCGTGATATACTGTGTTGATATGTGTGATTGATGCTTCAATGTGCGCATGCGATTGTTTCTTAATTCCACAAAATTGATGATCAACGTAGAGGAGGTTATG
>APFE030270032.1:2140-32392 GCA_000404065.3 Pinus taeda
TTGATTTCCATTTGAAGATTCATGTTCATTGTCTTGCTGCCAAAACATTTTTCGAATAGATCATTTTTTTGACATAACATCATAGCTGTTGTAACTTAATTTATTTATTTACATACTGTTTTTTGTTGTTTCTTTTCTAATTTCTTTTATATTTTGTGTTTCAGGAGTTGCTTCATTCAAAGTGTAACTCATCCTTAGCATCAATGCTGTGAACAACTAATTTGTTTTTTGCATGCTTACATTTTATGATTGTCCATTTTGCTGTTTCTTTTTCACGTTTCGCTGTTCCTTTTCGAATGGAACAACACTTCTGCACTTTCACGTTTTGCTGTTCCTTTTCGAAATGGAACAGCACTTCTGCACTTTCACGTTTTGTTGTTCCTTTTCGAAATGGAATAGCACTTCTGCACTTTTTGTTGTTCCTTTTCGAATGAAACAGCACTTCTGCACTTTCACGTTTTGTTGTTCCTTTTCGAATGGAACAGCACTTATGCACTTTCACGTTTTGCTATTCCTTTTCGAAATGGAACAGCACTTCTGCACTTTCATGTTTTGCTGTTCCTTTTCGAAATGGAATAGCACTTCTGAACTTTCACGTTTTGCTGTTCCTTTCCGAATGGAACAACACTTCTGCACTTTCACGTTTTGTTGTCCCTTTCCGAATAGAACATCACTTCTGCACTTTCATGTTTTGTTGTTCCTTTTCGAATGGAACAGCGCTTCTCCACTTTCACGTTTTGTTGTTCTTTTTCGAAATGGAACAGCTGTTGTTCCTTTTCGAAATGGAACAGCATTTCTGCACTTTCACATTTTTGTTGTTCCTTTTAAAGGAACAGCATTTTCGCATTTGTTGTTGTTCCTCTTAAGGAACAACACTTTTTCACATGCATATTTTTGTTGTTTCCTACAGGGCACAACACATTTTTGTGTGTATTTTTGCTTTTTTAGTATGCTTTTTCTTTGTTGTTCCCTACACAGAACACCACTTTCTTTTTGAGTGTTTTTGTTGTTCTTTAAAAAAAAAGCAACACTTTGGGAGTATTTTTTAGAGCAACCCTTCCTTCCTCTTGTGGGATTATTCATAGTTCATCTCAACCACATTTTCCTGATTCTCTTTCATGGTATGAAGTACACTATTTTTATGAGGACAAGAAATATGGATTCTATTGAAGCAAGTTAATATCATTTACGTTATGATCTTTAACAGGACAGCTCCTTGATGATAGTTTATTTTCAAAAGGACACAATTATTTATATACTACTTTAATGCATTGTTTTCTGTTGAACATGATATTGATTGATCATCTTAATACCATGCTGGTTCCACCTTTCCTGGTTATAATCTTCTCTATCTTTAATAAATGAGATTATGGGTATATTTTTTCTATTGACATGTTCAACTTCTTCCACCATCCCTCCTCTTAAGGAGTACTGAGCCTCTTTCTTTTTATCATAAAAATGTGTAATAACAACAAAATTTTGTTCGCAGATGGAGGATAGGGGGTCTCATTACGAGCTAGCCTACCATGTTCATAAGGTTGTAACAAAGTGACATTCCCATTATGGCCACCACACCAGGGTGATGATCCATTGGTAGCCAAATTATCCTTGGAACAGGAGGTCTCATCACGAGCCGGCCTGATCACTTTTGCTACATCCCAGTGAATGGCAGTGTGGTTATCTGGTTACCACGCCAGCACACTGATCTCTTCTGTAGAACAACACTAGAACTTTCCATCTATAAATTGAGGATCCTGGCTCATATGGGTTAAAAAGCAACCCTGCCGAGGTTATGGACGCCTGCTGGCAGCAGAGGCTCTGGTTATGGTATTGAAGTTATATCTTATCGTCAATTATTACTATAATACCCTTTTCTTATTTTTTTATTTTTATCAGAGAAGTTATTTCCTTAATTTTTATCCCTATTTTGAACCTTTATGCATGATAAATTGTTTTATGATCAATCACATCATTTTTCAGCTAGAATACAGTCAACAAAGCATCTTTTTGGCATATTGTCGTTCTTTTTTTCTTTTTTCATAACTTATCATCAATCCAAAGCGTCCTACCTTTTATTCATAACTATCTTTATACACTCTGCTCTCATTATAACCATCACTCTCGTCGTCCTATCATTGATTTGTGTACTCTACTGTTGTCTTGTTCATTCCCTTGCCTTGCCATCAGCACAACACCTTTCATATGGTTTATGGTCATGGAATCTCTTTTCCAATTGGAGAGGGGAATGTATGCATTATGGGTTAGCATGTGATATGATTACTGCACTCTACCATAACTTGTTGATTTGACAAAATATCAGTATTGCATGTAGACAAAAGTTTTTCTGATTGAAATTTTTGCATGCATCTTATTTGTTGTTATTCAAAACTAACACTATGGATTCAAGAACATTGTATGCACAAGTGTGATTTGTTTACAGGAGAACAACAAGTATGCAGGGGAAATTCTATTCACAGCATGACCACACTATTGCAACTAACAGAAGCGGCTCGAGCAACTTGCGAACACGAACAATTCTTCAGACATTATGTGCTTACCTGGATTCCACCTTTTGTATCACTTTCAGCACCAACTTTGCCTACATCAGCTTCAACAACTGCTAATACATATATGTCATTCCACATTTTTATTTTGGAGGTAAAACTTGAGGTAAAATAGCATAATTTTCTGATTTATTACAAATTCAGGAGAATTTCATGAAAATCCATTTTGAGCATTATTTATCATCTTTCATTTCATAGTTTTTACCACTTCCCATTTTTCAGCAGCATATCATCTTTCGGTTTGGGAGAGTGTCGCTTTCATTCATTTCTTTTTTATGACCATGTCATTCATATTCTTTATCATCCATTTATATTCTTATTCATTATTCTCAACACCTCCCTTATTCCATGTTGTTTTACACCAAGCATAGAATTCAACAGCTGGTAGCAACTGCCTCTATTTGTTTTCTAGCATTGCATGAGGGCATGCTAATTCTTCAGAGAGGGGGAGGAATTGCTACGCATGATGGATGTTTTCTATTTTTATTTCTCATTTAAGGCATACAATTTCATTTTTATACAGTGCAGAAATTGATTTCCATAATACTTTTAAAACTATGAACTCAATTCTTGTGATTTCTAGAAAACGTAGACGTATCAAACCTAGATAATCTCATGTTAAATTAGTTCATAAAATTTTGGAAATCATGCACTATCACCTACAACCATTTTGTTTATATCTCATGATCTGTGCATCAAAATGATCTGATTTTTGGATCATAGAGGCATTCATATATTATAAATTTACTTGCAATATTTCAACAAAATCTGGTTTGCAGTTTTTGGGAAAATGGTTAATGAAGGTTGTTGTCACTTATATCATATTTTGTTGCAACTTCATATGCACATAACTTGAACGTAAATGTAATATTGTTATGCCTTCATCAAGATTACTAAAATTGAATATTCATTAATTAAGGAAGAATTCACTTGTTCTATCCATTTCATGAGCTGAGATGAACAAATTTTTTATGCTTGGTTAACACATGGGTTTTTTCTTTGGGTTGCATGAGGACATGCAATATATTCGGTGTGGGGGTATGTTGGGCCAAGAATATGACCACTTTGTAACACTTATTTCATCCATTTTTACTCTTCTCTATTATATCATTTGTTATAATTTACCATTTTAATCCATTTTATAAATGATTTATGCTCTTATGGATGAATATTATTTATCTTCCTTTATTTCTAATAAATTGATGATTATGCATGATTTTATCAATGAAAGTTTTAATAAATTGGTTATAACATTATTCACCATTTTTAACCTCCAAGATAATTTCTAGATTGAGGATTTGACCATTAAAAGTGCCAACTCAGAAATTCGCTGGAATAAGAAGTGACAGTTTTGCAGTTGAGAGTCTGAGCAAATGAAGAAGAATTTGGAAAATATGGAACATGGGTTTTGTCCAGAACGGACCCAATTAACTTTATTGAAAAATATTTTGCCCAAATTCGACTTGTACTGAGAGAAACGTAGGGTTCTTTGAGCATTATTTTCTCATATTTGTTGTTGCGGCCGTCCTCCAAATCTTAGCTGCAAAGCCAAATTCGTCTTGCTCTTGTTGAGAGATGGATCGAAATATATTTTCTTGTTGATCAATTGGTTGGAAACAATCCAATTTTGTAATAGAAATCATGTTGTACTTATCTTTATTGTAACTTCTCTCTAATCTTTCTATTTAAATGAAAACGGAGATGAGAGATGGAGATGGCTAAGAGAATGGTCAATTGAGGATTTAGAATTAGAGATTTAGAATTAAGAATTCATGATAGGATAGGAGGAAGAAAGGATTGTTTCATGCTGTAAGTCTCAAAGCTTCAGCTATTGTAATGATTTCACCATTTGATGATTAATATATGATTTGAGAGTTGTTGTTCATTCTTTTCATCTGAAGTAACCCAGCAGCATCCGCTGGCGGCTAAGGGCCCATCCTCTGGTGGAGTACACTGCTACTGCTGTATATTATATTTTTGGTTTATGCGTGGTTTTGCATATTAGAGTTATTTGGTAATCTGGTATGTTTTGTTATTTTACATCATGGTTTCGTTATATTCGATTCATGTTCAACTAAGTAATATCATTCTCAATGCCAGGAATGTCGTATTGATTCATCTTGACTTGGTAATGCATTGTTGTTCTTTTAATCATTGATATAATGTTGTTGATCCTTACAGAATGTATTGTTGTTCAATTACAGCGTATCCGTTGTAACATTTATTAATTGGTATTACTGAATTCATCTTAGAGATTATATTTCCTTGCAATTGTTGGATCTATTGATGTTGTTGTTCCATTATAAAATACAATCGTATTCTTTATAACTAAGACTGATAAGTGGATTACCAAGATCAGATTACCATTAAGGTGTGCCGTGTGTATATATGGTTTTCAAGTGCTGTTCTATAATTCATCATTAATCAGTGTTGTTCCATTTTGGTGTGTTGTTCAATCCGTCCTTAAGAGTGAAGGATTGCCATTTGATTTACGTAGGATATGATTAACTGCATTTGATTTTGTAGACTAAGGCGTTGATGTTTCTTAAACTTAATTGCCATTGCAGTTCCCGATTTGTTGTTCCATTTTTTAGTTGTTGTTCCATTTCATATTTGTTGTTCCATTTTCTGTTATTTTCATTATTGATTGCTTTGGTGTGTAGAACGATCTAAAACTGTAGTGGGCATTGGCATTTTTTGTCTAGTCCCCAGATTGATGATTTGTTCCTTGATTACTTTTAGTTACATCAGTTTCCAAAGGGATGAGTTATTGTTACTGGACCCTTGACTGATACATTGCTTATTTTTCCAAATGAATGATTTAGGCTTCAAGGTATTTTGTTGTAAGTAGATTTTCTTTCAAGCATTTATTTACTTTTGGATTTTAAGCACTATACTGCAAAGCATTACTCTTGAGTAAATAGCCGCCTCAGACTGAGTACACTCTTGAAATAAAAAGCCGTCCCTGGGTTGAAAATTAATGTGAAGATAATTAGGAGTTAAAAAGACACCTTTTTATCGCTCGACAACTCTAAAATCATTGCACCAACATTGGGGGATAACCACCCGGTCCGGACCTTAAAGCAACTCCTTTTCTGTTTGGTATGGTGGCTCCAACTAGATAGTATGGGACCAGTTTCCCAATAAAGTGAGATTTGATGAATGGGTGTCTTAAATATATAACAATATGATAGATGGTTTGGACAATAAAATTATGAAAGTATACAAATAGATATATATATAACCCGGGTAATCAAATATTAATGCGATTTATAATGATTTTTGGTAATCAAATGCTAATAAATATCAATCACTTGGCTACAGAAAGTTAAGCATGAATGATGATCACTTTAAACAAAGTGATATAAAACATATCGCATATCATAATAACATCAATTGTCAGCATATGTGTTTAAGAATATCAATTCCAACCTACTCAAAAGTGATATAATGCAGAATTGTATGAACATTCACATATAATAACAACATCGAATCAAAAGACTATTTAATTGCATAACATGAAACAAAGAACATTGATAAAAGTACCATATGTATTTGAATCATCTTACGAAATTAACGGTCTGGTTCACTCTTCTTATTGTGAAAACTTCAAAAAGATACAAAAATGCAAATCTTCTTGAAATCCCTTTACAACAATTTTGAACCTTGATCCTTGTTTTCTACAAAAGTAAATTAAGAAGTGCAAAAATGCTATCTTCTTCAATCTAATTTAATACAATTTCAGGACCCCTTCTAAAATGACATGAAAGGGTCTTTATAGAAAAAATAAAAACAAATTGTCCGTAAAACGTGCTTTGGGTGGTTGGAACAAATCTCGAGCATAGTTTGGATCTTTGGTGGATGAATCATCCTGGCATGCCACTGACCTACGTATACTGCATCCGAGAGTTTTGGCATCATGCGATTGGCTACATCAGCAATACATTTGATTGTCATTTGTTGGCTATGTGATTTGACTAACTAGAACCATTGTGTATCCCAATTGAGGATTTTTAATTCTTTGAGTTGATCCTCTCTGGTATTCAAATCTTGCTTCGATTGTTTTTCCAACACTTTTTCTTTTGAAAGGATTTCTGGGGAACACTCAAAAATTAAATTGGCATTGTGTAAGTTATCATTTATTAGCACAATGATATTATTCATCACTGCCTTGGCACTTGAAGTTGCTCTTTCTACTTTGATTAGCTATGTCTCCCATTCTGAAAATAATATATCCTTATGAGATTCTTCGATTCCCAGCAATTTAGCAGCCTTTCCATTTTCTATGTTTTGCCAAGAGATATAACCTATGATTTTGTTATCTGCATCCTCGAATTCCAACCTGGAATTGACTGCTTGATCTATCAATGCGTTGGTTTTGATACACAGTGGATAAATGAGAGATATCTTTTGGCAGAGTTGGGTTAACTGTTGAGATAAGAAATTATTTATTTGTAAGGCTTCCTTTATAAACTCTGCATCTTTGGGATTGTCCTTGAATTTCTCCATTGAGAGTTGTAGCTACTTTATTGGCTCGTCCTTAGATTTCATCTCTTCATGATGTGATAGTTTTAGTTGTTCTAACTCCTGAGATAGTTGTTGTTGTCTTTCAATAGCCTGTTGATCAATCCTCTATTTTTCCACCCTTAACTGTTCTTCAAGTTGTTTAATCTTTTGATTTTTTTCCTTGACCAATTGATTAACTTTATTTTCTTTATCAATCGTGTCTATTATATATGCTCCTGCAAACTTGGATAATTTGGTCAAGTCCTCAGACGGATTGACTTCTTATTCTTTCCAGATGACATTCATGGATCCATCTTGACGAACTGTTGCTGACGCTTGGTCTATCGTTCTCTTTTTCCTTTGCCTTTTGACTACAGCTATGTGTTTAGGGCTATAAAACACATCCAAAGGTGTAATTTCCTCTATGCTTAGTGTAATCTCGGATGAAGGATACTCAAGGATTATCTCGATTTCTTTTAGAGATGAGTCCATGCTGGATGGTTTTTCAATCACAGGATCATGAATCATGGGTTGTTGTCTTAAGGGGGACTCCGGTGTGATAACATTTTAGGTATCACTTTGACCTTTGATCTTTTGATCAAATTGTTCCCATTCTTTGATTAATATTGGATCAATGTGGACATCTGTTCCTAACTGTTCACTTACCTTGTCACTTGTCTTGGCTACATTAGAAGTTTCCTCTATATCCTACTTTGTGCTTTGCTCTATTTGCTAGACCACTGGTGCAATATTCAATAAGTCCAGTGGTAGTTTTTGAAGCCTTTGCGTCCTGTATTGTATGAATTGGTCCATTTTTTTTTATTCCAACTTGATTTTTTCTAGGTGGGTCAGTTGTGTGAATGTCTCTGCTGATGTAAATAAGTCATCGAATTCATCTTTCTCATGGACGAATTGTTTAACCTTTACCTGAGTAGTAAAATTAAAAGAAACTTTATTTGGGTCATACTGTCTTTTGGGAATAATGACTAAGTTCAAACCCTTTGTTTTCTTGGCATCAATTTGGGCATGTTTATAGTCATGCAATGAATAGATACCGCAATGAACAGGAAAGGCAGGCCATAACTGTTTTTTGGCGTCTTTGAGACTTTTCGTAAGCCCTTTCTCAACTGTCTAATAAGTTATTTCCCTAGCCAATAGTTTGTCTGGGACATAAAGAGGAAGGATATGCGGGTCGGTAATGCTACCAAAACCCCTAATGTATGTAAACAGTTCTTCCCCAAACCAAATGCCAGTTGAAGTTAAATCAATACTAGCCTCCTCGAACAGCCGAGGAGCTGGTCTATTAAAAATGGCCTGATGAATGGGTAGGATGAAGCCATGACAAATTTTGTAGAAATGCTTCTTATATTAGGTCTTCCACAGGTATTTATGGTAAACATGGATAGGGGTCGGGTCCTGGATATTCCACTTCCATCCCATTATGGGAAAATCAGAATTGAAACAAATGGTATCGACTATTTAGGCACTCATCTAAAATGGGGGAACAAATCGGGTGGAAACATATCTGTTTTTCCTATAATCAAGTATTTGGATGGCTAGTTTATCTGATGGGATATTAGCCCAATCAATCACAAAAGAGTTCAATGTTGCTTCTACTAATGGAACCATTTCAATGGAAAACTTAGCAAAATTAGAGCTTCCAAATAGCCTACACATCATTGTGGCAGCATAACAATATGGAGATGTTAGAAAGTCCACAGAATACAAACCGGATGATTCATTCTTGTGTTTGTTAGGGAAGTGCCTCCATTGTTTGATGGGGTCCAACTCTATTTGATTTTCCTTTGAGAAATATTCAAGGAATGATTTATTGTAGCACTTATGAGGCTTTGGCAAATGATACATTTTCTTCAAGTCTTCAGGCTTGAAGGATCCAAACATTCTTCCCTCGGCTGTGAAGAGCGTTCTATCTGTTATATTGATGCTTTCAATTACCCATTTTACCACGTCATTATACGGAAAAATCTTTGGGTAGGTCGCTATTCGATGAAGAAAAGAGTCGGCTAAATCACCAAGTGTATTTTCTGACTCTGCAGGTCCATCATCTATTGCATGTCCTTCTGTTACCTTTGGCTTTTCCATTTCTAACATATCATATATGCCTTCCCATGAAATTTTCTCACAATCTTGACATGTAGTATCTGAGATCAACACAATTTTTTTTGGTCCTTCCGCACTGCACGGGGAACTTTCGTCTTTCAGGATTTATTTGACATTTTGGCTGTTTGCATACTTCCAGATTCAAACTGCGAAAATGAAACAGAGGACAGTAATAGGCTAAAACTTTCAGAGCAGCTAATGCTTGTAAAGATAGTGTTGAAAGAAGTACAGATGAAAATTGGAGCAAGAGCATTTGATGTGAAGGATTTCGTGTTATAACTTAATAGTAACACGAAGAATGAAATCTTGAAGGACCGAAGTCATAACTGTTTTTTTATTTTTTGCCATAAACAATGACATGAAACTTTAATGCTCAATGAATAGATCGTGTTGCAGATTTCCAAAGGTCTTATTAGAATGTGTGCCATAAACTTTCTGATTTTGCGATGAGCTATTTCGATATATTATTTTAATAGGTAAAGAGCGATTGCATATCGCAAGTCGGGAGTTGTAGGTGCCATGTCCAAGAGTCTTTTGAATTTCCTCGATTGCGATAAGTGATGACCTGGCATATAGAGTTGCGAAATTCCTCATTTAACTTGCCCGAATCGTGTTTTCCCTTTATTATTATTGAACCACTTTATTATATTTTAACCTCACATCGCGCATCCTTGAGGTAAGTATCACTTGTTCCTGCTGAGATAGCGATATGAGATTGATGTATATTGCATCGCAAGTTTTCGGGGCTAGCTTCCTTTGGTTTTCAGGGTATGCGAAATGCGAGAATCATATCGCATCGCAAAGTTTCAATGGACCGTTAAAACATATTCTTTGGAATCTACGATATGCGATATGCGATAGTTTTATCGCATTGCATGTTTGTCAATGGATTGTTATAAGAAGCTCTACGATTGAGAATTTCACATTGCAACACGATTATTTGGATTGAATGCTCCTTAGCCTTAAGCGAATGTGATTTGCGATGTTTGATTTTTTAGAAAGTTTTTTGAAGCACTTTTTTTTTAAAAAGCGAGAAACAAAGAAATTTATTTCTATGTAAAGGTTTTATTGTTTCTCAAAAACTAAAGGGGCCCTATTTCCTGTTTAGCATCTCAGAATAAGATTACGAAAATTTTGAAATGGGGGAGTTGTTGTATATCACAACACCAGGTTCAGCGTTAGTTAGCCAAACAAATCCCTACACTACTGTCCCTTTCGGCATCAGCTCGCGGAGTGCAGACCGAAGTCTCACTCGAAGCAGTATGGGGGAATGCTGGAACTAAGTTTCCACACCCTGAGATGGCCGTGATGTCGGTTTATACCCTTTGTTCCTACTTTGGCGCAGGTAGCTAAGACTTAGGACTCTGTCGGTTTACCCTTTATTCTGCCCTTCAGTACCTCCGCAAAGGTGTACAATTGATCTTCGCGCAGCCTTAACCTACAATCCAAGTACTTTCGTGCTGCTATGACAGCGTATTGTATAGGTTCCCAAGTTATCTTAAGTGTTTTACTTATCTTACTAATCAACTATAGTTAGTGCCGCGTAAACTGATATTCTTAATTCCGTTCAATTAACCAATATAATCACATATATTTGCGCATAACATGAACATTGTAAATTAAACCCAAAACACAATATAACCAGATGCATTAACAAGAAAAAAATACATAGGATTTGCAGAATACTTATCTTTATAGATATCTTCAGATTCATACAGACTCTATCCGCCCTGTACACACAGCTGCAGGGGTTCACGCACTCAACTGCAGACTTCCACCCTAGGCCTCTATGCACTCAGCTATAGAGCCTCTACCTATGCTAAGACCCGAGAAAACTTAGACTCTAATGCTCAAATCCTCAACTCATTCTTTGCTTCTTACCAAAAGCTACTTAGAGCTTACTTACTTAGCTCCTTTTTATACAATCCCATGGTCCGCGGACCATGGGTGGATCTTTACAGTTGACTTTACACTTTACAAAATAAGGGTGGACAACCCTATATGACTCTTGAAACCTTCGCTCTCCGTTACCAAAAAATGTGGAGACTTTACAATTTTATTACAAAATTGTCCCAACACATAGGCTTTTAGCCCCAAAACTGTCCTTGGGGGAACCCATTCCCAACAAAAAATTAATCAGGATCTTTTGTTGACATACCGTGGAAGTGAGGTAGTGATGATAGTGGGATATTCTTCATAGCGAAATCTCTGGTAATGTCTAATATTTGGAATCTGAATGTCTCAGTTTCTTTATTTTCATTCCCTTCATTTGCCATATTTCCAAACTACATATTATATGATGTAGGTGATTTTTCCCCATTGTGTGATGCTTCAACCACTAGATTGGTTAGGATATCCAATTGTCCCGATAATTTTTGTACTGCTTCAATGGCAGATTCAACCTCTTTTACCACTACCTCTGTCTCTTTTGCAACTCCTCCTTATTATTGGGTCACTAGTAGTCCCCTTACTTCTTGTTGTGATATGTTCTCAATCTGCACAATAGCTTCAAATTCAGGGCCTTTGGCTATGGTTTCAATTAATGCCTTTGAGCTCTCTCTTATGAGAATTTATCTTGCACATAAATTAGTTGAATTAGTGGGGGGGGGTGGGCCTCGGGGGTAGAGGGTTTCTTGAATTTTCTGTAACTTTGGATGCAACAAATCTACCTTTATTATCCCTACATCTATGCATAAAACAAGAAGAAAAAGATCTAATAATAACACGGCACAAACTTTAACAACTGAAGGTAAGAGGACAACCTGACTTTGGAGCAACCCCACCAAAGTGGATGCGTGGGAACTTCCCTCACATCTTACTGTCTTCTCTCCGCCCTCGGGTCATCCTTAAAACCAATCCAAACCATTGAAGCGATCTAATTCAAATACTTAGCTATTACCTTTAATAACTCCCCGGCAACGACACCAAAATGTTGGTGCAATTATATGATTTCGATATTATTATGTCAATCTAGTTTTGAAATCAATAGAGTTGATGCATTATATGTGCTGATAATAGATAAGTTCCTATGTCTGATGAGTATAGCCTAGATAAGAAGCACTCAAAACCAATACTCCATTTTCCAATTTTCAATCTAATTTCCTCACACAACTTAACGATAAAAAATATATATATATGTAGAATCTTAACAAGCATGTGATCTAAAGTTTCTTGCTCAGGTAATGAGTTTGTCCATTTACAGAGTCATGAAATAAAATATGGATTCAACTCTATTTTCCTGTAGCAACTAGTTTCAGTCACTGAACTAAAATCAACTCATTACACTCAAATATCAAGCAAAGAAATAATTCCTAATTTAACTAGTTCTGAAAGAAGCTATGCATTCTTATACATAAAATGTTAAGTATAACAATAGTATTCACTTAACAACACATGTAGGTGAATGGTGAGATCTCTTATCTTAACTTTTCCTGTTCTTAAAAATAGAAAACAACAATTAAACATACTGCCTGAGAAATAAATTTTTCATTCACAAAACTAGTGAATCCATACACAGAAACTAACAGCTCCAAAATTATAACAAACTTATATCACACACTCTCAAACAAATTACTATAATAGAACAAAACTAAAATCACATCAAATGTTTTGAAATCAAATCATAACAATGAGTCACTCTTCACACACAAACCAAGCTATATTCACAATAATTACAATAGAAGCATACCTTGATGGCTTCAGCAGGCCCTTGCTGAGCTAACAAGGAAAGATGAGAGAACTACAGAACCAAAGAATCCATTAACACAACAGACTTATCAACTACTGCTCATACCATTGATTTTAGAAAAGTTGTACAAAGCTATTTTCTCAGTTAATTCTCCAACATAACAGTAATGTCTAAATCTATGTATGTCACCTTTCATCTACAAGCCTTCTCTTATAGAGGAATGGTCGTTACATACAAAGCTCAAATATATTGTCAAATCATTGTGTAAATATTACATTGAATCCATTACATCACTTTCCTTCACATATTTGGCTTCATCCCCATGACACGCAGTGCATGAGGATGAATCAT
Organism: Pinus taeda; assembly: GCA_000404065.3. Lineage (NCBI taxonomy): Eukaryota > Viridiplantae > Streptophyta > Pinopsida > Pinales > Pinaceae > Pinus > Pinus taeda. Next base: position 15,371 of record APFE030270032.1, read on the forward strand.
ATCTTGATTTTCCATAAAAAGATGATGCTTTAACCATCAGTTCCCTTGGTCTCATCAGAAGTAGCTCACTTGAACCATAGAAAGATAAAAATTGGGTCTATGACACACAGTGCATGAGGATGAAGCGTATCTTGGTTTTCCATAAAAATATGATTCTTTGGCCATCAGTTCCCTTGGTCTCATCGGAAGTAGCTCACTCGAACCATCAAAAGCTGAAAAATCAAGTCAGGTACCAGATGAACATAGTCAGCACAAGATGAACGTAGGTACCGAACAAGCACATGTACCAGACAAGCACAAGTACTGAATGAAAAAACATAGGTACCAGACAAACAGGGTTGGTACCAGATGGATAATATTGGTGTCGGATGAACAGGAACTGAGCCTTAAAATATATTTGAGTCAATCCAAATAATTAGAAAATATAAAGAACCAATTATTCTATTTCTACTAATAAGAAATCATAAAAACCATGCTTTAAATATAAATTACATCAACGATACACAAGGGTGCTAAAAGTCATGTTCTTGAAGAAGACATGCAAGTGGTGAATAGGTTTGAGGTAAAGTTGGTCAAAAATAGAGGAAAATATGGGGTATCTAAGGCATCAAAAAGGAGACCCAACATTTTCACTTCTGTGAGTGTTGTTTTTCTTGTTTCTCTTCATGGTTGCTAGTGTTTTAACTTATATTAGCTTGTAGAAGCGTTGATTCAAATTTTCGTTTGCCTTTCATAAGTGTTGCATCATTTTTCTTGCTTTTTCTCACTTGTGATCGTCGTTTCGGTGACTCTCCTTGTATATTTGTTTTCCTTTCCGTTTGTTGAATTTCTACACTTGATTCACATTTATCTATCCATACTTAATTAGATCCACAGTTTGACTTGCATTATCACTTAGATGTGCATGATTCCTACATCCTCACCAGGGATATCTGCCTTCACTTGACCATGCATTTCCTTGCCCAGCTGGGCATTGCACATGTACAAGGATCAAGTTGAGAGCATGGCCTTTGAGACTACACAATGCACAGTACAGGTTGGCCCAACTGCGCATTGCATAGTCCTAGGGATCAATCCTGCCACCTTGTCCATTGAGATTACGTAATGTGTAGTCTCTCCCTGTCACTACCCAAGATGAACTTGGTATTACACATTCTCAAGCCTCAATTTGTATCACTGGCTTCTGAGACTGTGGAATGAGCAGTTCCCTCAGCCGGTCTCCCTCCCTTTCTCATCAATATTACACAATCTCTCTCATTAGTGCATTGGTTAGCTACCTACTCTTCCTTTTAAAGTGGATTTGCAAAAGCTAATTTATTCTTTCCATGAGTGTCTTTTCTGTCCCACACGTACCATATTTGTTGAGAACTCTTCTACAATAGTCACTGTTATCACGACACCCAAGAGAGTTGCCTGAAAAGATACCAGGTAATGTAATACTAGGGAAGCAGTTGAGAGTATGCCAGTAAACTTGCCAGTATATTCGAAGACTAAACTATATGTGGAAAAGGAATCATATCTTACATGGAAGAAAGTGAATGAATCCTTTTTAGCAAAGATAATTGAAGAAGATCTATAGGACTGACAGTTATACATTAATTTCCAGAAATTAGGACTACACAGGGTTGCATGCAGATATCCAACCTTCCCATGTGCATATGTTATCAGCTGGATTGTTTCACATATTGATGTGAAGACAATGACTTTGAGCAATACCAACAGATGAAATCTTGCTACTTTTCTGGCAATAGATTATCGTTGAGTGTACCATTTTCTCGAGCCAAAAACGCTCATGGATTCATACTTCTATGTCGTCAACAACTATGGTTGAAAGAGCCATAAAATTTTCGATAGACACCCACACCAATACTTATAAGACAAAGTCTCTCAGGCATGCCTATCAATTATTAATCATCTTAGCTTACAGAATCTATGAATAGTAGAGCACAAATACCTTTCCTAAAGGGTGGGAAATATTTTTGAACCAGGTTGTGAATGAGGGGAAGTCGTTCAACTAGTCAGATTTATTGGCTCGATAGTTAAGTATCCATGTGGGGAAAACCCTGAATCCTCCTAAGGACGGGCAATCGATATTTTATATGTATGCATATTTACTGGATGTATTTTGCACACATAACGCATTCCCTGGGATGAACTGGGCTTGGAGACCTCAAGATCCCACCATGCACATCCACTGAAAAATGATCTTGAATTACAGTCATTGAGGAGTAATGGAGAATTAACTTACCACTTCCTCATTTCGCTATACAATATGATCTTTGAGGAAGAACCACCTTGCATGTCACGTGGGGCAATGGAAGTAGTATCAAAGATCGCAGATTGGTTTGCCTCACCTGATGGCACCTTCCTTAGAGTGTTCGGCGGTCAGAAGTCACCGCATCTTTTTCCAAAGTATGCCACTGATAAGCTTTTCATTTAATAATTTTCATATCATCTCTCCACAGGGTTGTCAGTAGCTTTGCACAGGAAGAAGAAATTACCTTCACCAACTCTTCCTATGCAAATTATATTGTATGAGATAAAGAACCTAAAAGTCACGGATACCGAAGAAAAGGCGATAGATAATTTTGCATTCGGTACGCAATACTTTAATCCATATGAACCCCATGGTATTTTCAAAGACAACTGTGCAAGAATTCACTTTTAGTTGCTCAGTAGGAAATTTCACTCATAGGAGGATGATCCATGGAAGAATTTCTATAATTCCTCCAAAACCCATGAGCCGGTCAGTTTTGCGGGAACTTCACATGTAACTCTGCAGTAGGAAGTTGTGGAGTAGGAAAATTCTCTCTGCGGACATAGACAAGCCCTCTAGCCTAGGGGAGAGGGTCTAGCCACAAACAAGACAATCTGACATAAGTTACCTTAGATTGAGAATGGATAAGGTCCTACCTCTTGTATTGCTAATTCTTATGTGATGAAGTCCTTGTGTCTTTGCACCAATGATCTACTCCTTAAGGTCAATCAAGCACCTGAGACAAATAAACAAAAAAACAAAGCACACATGATAGCATACAATATATTCAACCTACTTAAGAGGCTAAGGAGTATTAATCTACCAAATACCATATGCAATTGATATAGGAAACAAAATATCAGTTGTTTTATTATGACAAAAAGGAAAGTACAACCTTCGCCTTAGCATTGCAGGTCTCCTTCGATGTGTATGGGTTCCAACACCACTGTTAGCATCTCATGATTCACCCCAAACAATGGAAGTTCAAGGCTTTTTCCTCTTTGCTCCAAACCAAACAAACTACAAACTTATTCTCCCTTCACAAACGCAAACTAGAAGGCTAAAGCTATCAATATCTTGCTGGTTATTCAAGCTCCTTCATTAGCTATTCATTAACTAGTTCAGGTTGGAAATGAGAAGTTTATATAGCTTTGAGAGAGGGGATATGGATCCTCTTATGATGGGAGAGGTCTTATCTCTTTTGGTTTGTTCCATTTTAATAGCGGAAAAGAGACCAAACAGTCCCTCTCGGCTCTATCTTGCATAACAATTTACCAGATTTCCATTCACGAAGCTTCTAGACCTGGAAGCTTTGACTCCATTTTTAAAAACTTTCCAAAAGAGGATCGACACGGGTAACGTATGGATACCAGCACTAATCAACACTAGGCTCAGTGTTAAACTCTGCAGATCAGCATAGGGAAGAAACTGAGGGACATCACTGGCCTTTAAAACTGGTTTTGAAGGAATATTCTCTGGAAATGATGTAAGAGGGAAATGTTCTGCAGATCAAGAGTGATGTAAAGGAAAGCTCTTCACAATGGGAAAGCATATGAGGTTCATTGTAGAGTGCCTCCAAGATCGAGGAATGGGGAGTACAAGGACAGTGACAAAATGTTGTGTACCAAATGCCCCCTAAAGCATGAAAGCTGAACAAGAGTGAGGGGTGAAACACTTTATGAGTCGATGCATGGAACCAGAAATTGTCGTTAGAAAACCTACAAGCAAGCACAGATACATATACATCATTGAAATCTCTGATAAAAGATAATGAATCATGGTATGGATGCAGCCATCTAGAAAAACATCATGTAAATGGATCCAAGGTATGGGCGCAGCCATCTAGTAAGAAGGATCTTATCTAACCTAAGGTATGGTCGCAACCATCCATCTGAAAGAGACATGTATATAAGCATGATCATGTAACATCGCTTCAAAACCTGGGCTTTTTAACCTGAGCCCAGGATCTTGCGCTCCAACGCAACCTGATAAAAGTACAAATTCTAACATGTGAATAGATGTGTTGAAGTCGAACATGCTAGAAAGTCGCTTTATTACTAGTCAATGATGTGAACCATTAACAAGCACAAGAGAAACCACCAATAATGACAATGGCTCTCCAAGTACCAGCAACACAATTGACGAAGTGTGAATAAGGAACCAAAGTCGAACACCCGTGAAATAACTTGATGAGAACCTGTTATCGAGTGTGAAGAACTTGCCATTAGGGCATGCAAGCTCTAAGGCACTGGAAGGGAGTCTCTCGATCAACTTCCCGGATAATGAGCTGAAGTCGATAGGAAGTGACCTTATCAAAGGAGGGCCATGATGTATCCCACATCATTGATGTGAGACAAGGGGATACAATGATTATGTATGATACAGAGAATCAAGAATGAGTGTAAACTGCAGAAGGATTAACTCTTGAACATATCGGCAACATGACTCTGGAGTTTGGCGGCTCTTTGGATCCATAGGATCAGAGGTCATGATGACATGTAAAATATTAAATGGAAAGGAAAAAAGTGGATGACCCAAAACCCAGGAAGGTCAATCATGAAGTGAGGATATCCCAACCCGACACAAAGCAGAAGAGAGTCATTTTCAAGAGTGACAAGCTGCCGACACAACAGGTAAAAATTTTCCATTTGCCCCCACGATCTCTGGCAAGTACCCCAATTATTTTTTATCACAAGCTTGAAGGGGATAGCATATATTTGTAGTATAAGTCCATCCTTCGAATGAATCCGACCTAGTAAGATTAGTGAGCCATAGGAAGGAGAAGCTCGTGTACGTCATGATGATGAATCTGATGTCGTTTAATCTTTTAACGAGTCTGACAAAGGTGAAACTTGGTATCTTTTTCATGTTTAGAGAGTTTGAAAAAGAAACAGAAAATAAAACTCCAAAAGGTCCCTTTTCGTAAAGTTGTCTCTCGAGTTGGAAAAGGTAGAAAACAATACTCGAGAGAACCTCTTTGCCATGTCAACCAAGGAGTACCTTTTTTGTAAATAGTTTATCCCAGCCTGAAAAGGGGTAAACGTATATTGGGTAAATGACATTTTAGATACATTTACGATGTCACAATGACAAGAGGAAGACGATATTTTTGTGTTTTGAGAGTCGGAAAATAGCTTAAAATAGACTCCCCATTTTTATCCTCTTTAACGAGTCAAAAAGGGAAAAAATAAGCGGCAATATTTTCATTTCAATTTTTTATGAATCAGGAAAAGAGCTTAAACACGACTCCAGTTTTGCATCATCACCGGCAAACCATCTCCTGTCACTACACAAGAAGGAAATGTATTAACTGTTTCTAGGCAAAATGGCGAAAAAATGCTTTGAAAGCCCTAAAACATAGTTAAAAGTTTATAAAAAGGAAAAAAAGTAAATAATTTTTACCATTTACCTCTTTTACCTCATTTGAGCAGTTTTTTACCCACTTATGCCCTAGATCTTCAGGAGAGGATTGCTGCAGATCAAGCAAGATGATCGTCGAACCGTCTGTTGCAGGTATGAGTCGTGGCCCTAGTATTTGCATTCATGCTTGTTTTCTAAGAATTTGACCGTAATTTTAGGGGATTTGAGGGATATTTTGCAAACAATTATCGTTGATGATCGTCGCAGGATCTTGGCATGAGACCACACCTATCATCAGCTATTAACATGGGGTCTCGCACTGTCAGCGCACCTGTTTTAAAAATAGTAGCACCGGTGCAAAGAACCAATTTTTTTAGATTTTTGCCCAATTTTAATACCTTAAATCAAAAATTTCCCTTTCAAAGACTGATGCTAAGTTTAATGTGGGGTGTTTGCAGGAAAATCAAACCAAGAAAGATGGTGATTGAGTGGAAAGAATGTGAACATGAAAGAATAGAACAAATGGCCTTGGATGATCCAAATTGTCTTGATACTTTGAGGAACTGTGGGCTCCTCAAGTTCTTCCTGACACCAGGCCTACAGACCCAAACTAAACTACTGCAATACCTTATCAGTCTGTGGGACATTGGGCGAGAGGTATTTGTGATACATGACCAAGAACTGGAGTTGGAGACTTCAGACATTTACATCATTACTAGACTGTCCTGCAGAGGGGAACTCGTCCAATTGTATGGAGGTAAGCCCATTGGAGTGAGTGTGAACATGCTCCTTTCCCAACATTGTCTGGGAGCTTTGAAATATACACGTAGAAATATTGACATTATGACAATAAACAATCTTATTTTGAAGGTAATGCTCTTGACCATTAACTGGGTAGCTGGGGCTCAAGCACTACATGAGTCCAGCAAATCGCACTTCCAGTATGTTGTGGACTACATGATGCCCACTTTCTTCAACTGGGTGGAAGCCATGAAAGTGAACATGAAGCGACAAATATCCAAATGCAAAGCAAGGAACCTAAGCCAATTTGGATATGGTTATGTTCTTGTAACTTTCTTCTTGGAACAAATCCCATTTTTCCACTATAAGTTGGCAGAGGTGGATCCTCCAATACCATGAGATCATGGATAGTTCGATGGAGTGATCTGATGCCCAGATCTGGAGGGGGCCAACACATGTCATACAATCCCACTTTCTTTGTGTGGATGAGGCATTAGCTGATCATTTTGGAGGATTGGCCATACAACGGGACTGACTTCCGTGGTGATCCTGACATGCCACTCCAAGAGGGAGAAGACTTTGATGATGGAGATGAGCAAAACAATTTCATTTTTTGGTTTTTATATTGTTTTTGAATATATGTATTCATGACACCTTGACTTTGTAATTGCAGATGTGGGACCAGAAATACCATCAGGAATGTCCCCCATAGCTAGATGCATGGCTCGACAATTTAAAGTCACTCCTTATCAAGAAGGAGTTGACAACGAGGAGGAGATTGCTCGGAACCTAAACAACCTGACGAGAAGAATCTCAGAGCATGCTCATATGGAGGACATTCCTTGTCGTTATCAGTGACACACAGTGAGAGTGTTGGATTAGATTCACCAATTACTGACTCGGGTAGTGCGAGCAGTAACATGCTATCATGAGCATAATGCCGAGTAGTCCATAGTTAGCATTTACAATTTGAGGCCTACGAGCCATGGATGTACTTAGAACACATATATTATATTTTGGATTTTGATGTATTATACTCAAACATTATTGACATATATATGCTATATTTCCTGTTTACTATGATACAATTTTTTTCACATATTGTGTAAATATATTTCTAACACATAATTAGCCAATGCATCTGTTAATGTATTCATATGCATAGAAATGTGACGATATGTGATATAATCAAAATTTCTTTCCAAGAGATGAATACACAAATACATTCTCAATAATTGAGGGTTTCTAACAGAATATTGCCCATTGAGCTGAAGAACAACAAGTTGTGAATCAAGGTTTACAACCATTTCTCGAATGTCAAGAGCAATGGCTTCTGACAAAAGTTTGAGAACTGTGCTATATTCAACAATGTTATTAGTTGTTGGACCCAAAAAAATACCTTGAAGATCAATCAACTTACCTTGAGGGTCATAAATAGCCCATGCTGTGGATGATAAATTATGGGTACTACGACAAGAACCATCAGCGAAACCGACACGAGGAGTCACAGACATCTGCAAAGTAGGTGAAGACATAATAAGCAGGAAAGCTGCTTGAAAACAAACACACCAAATGACACTGCACAAAAATGAATAGCACACATATGCACATAAGTAACCATGTGAGATAACTCATGCATAGTACTTTTTGAGGTACAACCCATTGCGAGGCTTGTCTAAGGGGTTTCCCTCATAATCAATGAGCTTATAGACCCCTTTTTGTAACACATGCTTGACAATATAGGGCCCATGCCACATGGGTTTGAATTTTCCTACCCCCAGATTATCGTTAGCTTGGTGATATAGCAAGACCAAATCACCCTCTGTAAAAGCACGAGGAGATACTGACTGATCAAAATTGAATTTAACTTGCTTTTTCTATGCTTCAATGACTAAAGTCACGAGACGGCGGGTTTCATCCAGTCGTGCCAAATATAGGAGATGCTCTTCTTGAGGCGGGGTATCAGGTAGTAATTCGACGGCAAATTTGAGTGAGGTAATTTCACATTCAATCGATAGGGTAGCTTCTAGACCATAGACTAGCTGGAAAGGTGTGAACCCAGGTGTGTCTTTAGTCGATGTTCGGTAGGCCCACAGAACTTAAAAAATAATGAGATGCCAATTGGATTTGTGCATCCCAATGGTGCACTGAAGCATCGTAACTAAAACTTTGTTTACAATTTCAACTTGGTCGTTGGCCTGAGGGTAATACGGAGTTGAGCCATCGTGACACAAGCCTAATGTAGAAGTCGACTCAGCCATAATATAATCGCTAAAATGGGAGCCATGGTTAGTGACAATGGCTTAAGGCACTCCAAACCTGGAAATAACATGATTGAAGAGAAATTGCATCATTTTTTTACCGTCAGTTGAATATGTAGGCATTGCTTCGGCCCATTTGGTGAAGTAATCCATGACAATGATAATATAACCATGCCCCCCGACCAAAGGAGGGTTACATGTCATAAAATCAATGCCCCATTTGGCAAAGGGACCAATGGTAATAACGGGGTGAAGGTGAGCGGGTGGGGCGTGCATTTTCCGCTAATAGATCTCACACTCGTGGCATTTATGGACAACAAGAATGCAATCTTTAAATATGGAGGGCCAAAAATAGCCAACGTGGAGAATATTTTGAGTAGTGGTGTAGCCAGACAAATGACCACCACATGTGCTAGAATGGCATTCATTCAAGACTCTTTCAGCCTCATCAAGAGTTAAACATCGACGAAGAATCGAATCAACACCAACGCAGTATAAAGTACCCCCAATAATGCGGTAAGGATGGGATTGATGTCGAATGCCTCCACGATCGTCCTTGGACAATGTAGACCAAAAGGTAGAAGTTTGGAGATACATGATGATATCACAGTACCATGGATCAAGAGTGCTAATCAAAAAGAGAGTCTCATCGGGGAGATGCTCATCAACACTAGTAGGAAGAGAAGCAGAGGGAAGAGAGAAAATCAACTCAACAAATACAAGTGATTTCTTCGATTTGGCAGTAGTGAACACCAAATCGAATTCCTGGAGGATGAAAATCTACTTGGAATATTTTCCCCCAAGTAATTGATGAGTCAGAATGTAAGTCATGGGGTTGCAATCAGAAATCATGGTTGTAGTTCGGACAAGAATATAATGCCAAAAGCATTGAATAGCCTGAACAACAGCCAAATCCAATTTCTCGACATGAGCATAGCAGGTCTATGTATCGAGGATATTGCGGCTAAGGTAATAAATTACATGTTCATGACCTTCATCGTCATCTTGCACCAGTTTCATAGCAATAGTGATAGAAGATGCAACTAGATAAAGGAAATAATCACGATGATAATTTGGAGGGTGCAATAAAGGAGCATTAGTGATGATAGCTTTCAAGTCATCGAAAGACTTTTGAGCAATCTCATCCAAAAGAAATGGAGTTCCTTGCTTAAGTAGTTGGGCGAACCCTTAAGCTAGCTCAACATAGTTAGGGAAAAAGTGACGAAGGAAATTCGCTTTCCCTTGCAGACTCTGTAATTGATGCAATGAAGAGGGAGGGGGTAGATTAACAATAGCCTCAACTTTGAGAGGATCAAGACGAATTCCATCCTTCGAAACAATAAAAATGAGTCAACTGGACTCAATGCAGAAGACACACTTATGTGGGTTAAGCAGAATGTTGTAGTGTCTACAATGAAGAAAGATTTGTCGAAGATGACCGGGATGGTCATGGCGCTTACGTGAATGATCAGGAAGATCATCCAGATAAGGTTGAACAATGTTTTTAATGTCATGGAAAGCATAAGACATCACTCGTTTGAAAGTAGCCTCAACATTCTTAAGGCCACAAAGGAGCTTTTTATATGGAAATGTCCCCCACAGACAGAGAAAGGTGGTATTATCTTGATCAGCCAATGAAATGTTTATCTGGTTATAACTAGAAAAACCTTCCATAAAGGAGAAAATATCACTCCCAGCACATTCATATATGATCTGGTCTATAAAAGGAGTGGGATAATTGTCCTTCAAAAAGGCACGATTAAGGTCCCAATAATCAATGCAAACATGAATGGTGCCTTGTTTCTTAGTCACTGGTATGATGTTGGACACCCAATCTGTCAGAGGGATACGATAAATGAAACTAGCTTTAAGAAATTTTTCGACTTCCCCTTTAATGGCGATCCTTTTTCTTGGGTGCACTGGACGAAGTCGTTGGCGAACGGGTTTCGCATTAGGATAAGTCGGAATTTCATACATGGCTATACTTGGGTCAATGTCGAGCATTTATTCATACGAACATGCAAAGACATCTCGAAACTCTTGAAAAAGGCAAGTATAAAGATTGATCTCATCGGGATAACAAGCTACGCCAATATGAACATTTTCAATGATACCAAGTTTAAAACAAATGTCAATAGGCATCGTTTGGGTAATATTACCCATGTTCCCTTTTTACCAGACTTCATGGGTCATGATAGGCATCTGAAGTGGTTGGGTCGGGAAATGAGAAGAGAACTTCTCAAGACAGGTAGACATGACCTTCGGACTAGGTAAGAATGAGGAACGATGATGAGTATCGTTCCAAGGTACTTCCTCAAGAGACATAATTTCCATGATACTTTCGTCAGTAGGAAATCTCAGTTAAGGGATCAAAGGAATTCGAAGAAGCAAGCCACGGGGATTGAGAATACGCATCAAGAGACATACTCAAGGTAGTGTGATCAAGAGATACCGAAGCAAAAGCCGAAACAATCTCCACATAATTAATCTCAGCAGGGCTTAACAACATCACATCACCCCATGAATCAACGTGGGATCTTTGAAAATTCTAGCCACCACACTCTCATATGGAGCATCGGTATGCTTCATGTAAGGAACGTTGCCATCCGAGGAGGAAGAGACAAAGAAGGAAAATTGGTCGACTGTAACGATTTTCCCTTGATGAGGAAAACGGAGCACGTGGAAAAGAGAGGAGGCTAAAACAAGCATAGCATGGGTCCAATTCCGTCTGAGTAGAAGATTATAGTTAAGATTTGCATCAACAGTTTCTACTTTGACATTAACTATCTTACCTTCCAAGGTAATGGTAATATTAGGAAGGACAACAAATGGTCGAGAATCACGTCCATCAAAGGCTTCCAACATGTTAGGTGATTGGTTTAGGGTAGGAGAACCGATTGCCTTCCAACAAGACAAAGACATGATGCAGGTGGAAGCACCTTCATCAATGACGGTCCTGTGAATTGTCTTTTCATTAATGATCACCTGAATGAGAAAGGCAATCTAATGGGGTAAGCACGGAACATGGTTTTCCAGATCAAAGCAAATGAGATTAGAATCAGATGGATCAACACCTCCAATGGCCGACAATAATTCTTTCCATTGAGAAGGACAACTTTGAAGGACCTCGAGGGTAGATATGGTTGATGGCGCCTGAGCTAAATCCTCGATAATATTGTAGTGTTGAGAGGCTCAAGCATTTGGATTATATGAGGACTTCCACAACACAACTTGAGAGGGTGGTCAGAAAGTGGAATCAGGACTAGGTCACTCTATATGGAGAGGGCCGGAGGTAGACGAGATAGAGGAGGAAGGGGTACTTTCATTCTCTTTCCCTACCATGGGAGTAGGTGTTTGATAATATTTAGATTTGGTAGCCAAATTTATAGGCGTATGCATCATAAATACTTGGGAACCTGTGGAAGCGGAAGACTGAGGCTGGTCTACCATTTGGGTCTGTTGGGATGGAAAGGGTTCTTTTAAGATAGTCGGGGTCCCTTTTAACAAGTGACTAACTTTAGATCGTTGGGGACAATCTTTAGTGTAATGATCCCCTCACAAATGAGGCAAGGATACTTCAGCTTTCTCTGAGAAGCATCACTAGCAGAAGATTTAGGAGGGCCCTATTTTGGGGCATCAGCTTTGGCCTTGCCTTTACCCTTCTTTTTACCCTTAGAGGTTTTGTTTGTTGTGGTAGATTAGACAACATGAACCTCAGAGGTTTTACCAAGACCAGATGAATTTCGAGAGGGATCATTGGAACCAGTGTTCAAGACTGATTTCTGCTTTGAAGAAGACTTCGCGAGAGTCTGAGCCATGGAACCAATTACTCCATCAACAAGTGGTGTATCCGAGGACTTCAATGTTGTCAGATCAGATGATGGTCCTAGAGCGTCGGTTAAAATATCATATAATGTGCCAGATTATGAGTAGACGAGGTCTAGACATTGGGCAAGAGCAATGGCTTACTCCTCAGTAACACACCCACCCATAGCTATGTCCTTAGAAATTGGGCCAACAAATGATTTTGTGAACCATTATGTTAGCAACTGATCAACAATTTCAAACTTGATCAGGCGACGCTGATGTCTCCATTCATGGATGTGATCGGAGATATGCGTCACAATGTTTTGCTTAAGTGACGTAAGCATATAAGTGCTAGTTTCATAGCAAACTGGCAATTGGAAATGAGTGAGGAAAGCCATAGTGAGAGAGTTGAAGTCACTGTAAGTACTTCGAGGCAATTCGATGTACCATTTTTCTACAACACCTATGAGATTTCATTAAAAAAGTCAAAGACAGATGGAATCATCGATGTAGGAATTGGAGGAACACTAGAGGTGATATGTCATCACGTGGGCCTGTGGATCCTCCTTCACTTTTCCCTCAAATTTGGGGCAATCGCTCGAAATCTTGGACGGAACTGGAGGCCAGTATAGCGAATGAAGAATGGGATCATTCATAAGCCTGGAAACATCTAGTAGCTCCAATGTGGCCAAAAATGGCAATTGCGTATTAAATGGCATATAGGGCCTTTGAGGAGACCTAAACTGCGGAGTCCATCCTTGTTGGTAAGGATTTTTCCCCCATATTGGTGGATTTTTTCCATATGGAATCTAATTCTGCCCTCACTGAGGGTGACCTTTCCCATAAGGAGGCTTCGGTCCTGGGTAGGTTTGATACTGCCCTCCCATAGGCCACTGATAAGCAGCATATGGGTTGTAAGGCTGCTGAACTTAAAGACCCTAGACGTAAGGATTTTGAACCTGCTGATGCAAAAGTTGACCTTGACCTTGCAAAGGTTTACCTTGCTAATATGAATACAAGGGTTGATGCTGCCCAAGTTGACCTTGTTGTTGCAAAGGTTGGCTTTGCTACTGTAAATGTTGTCCCCTTGGTTGCAAAGGTTGGCCTTGCGAGGACATAGGTTGGGAGGACTATTGAACAAACTGCGTCTGCAGCTGCAAAGTTTTTTGCGACTATTGCAAAGGTTGCCCTTGTGGTTGTAGTAATTGTCCTTGCTGCTGCAATACTTGCCCTTGTGGCTGCAAATATTGTCCTTGTAGTTGCAAAGGTTTCCCTTGCTACTACGAAGGTTTCCCTTGCTGCTACGAAGGTTTCCCTTGCTGTTGCAAAGGTTGCCCTTGCTGCTGCAAAAGTTGCCCTTATTGCTGCAAAAGTTGCCCTTCTTGCTGCAAGTGTACCTAGATAGTTCCTGGGGTGACACCTTGAGGGTATTGATAGTTCCCGAATTGGATCTGACCATATCCACCAGGCACAATAAATGGAACAGGCTGAACATAGGTCCCAGCTTGAGTAATGTAAGGCGAATTTACCATAGCTTGTGAACCATATGGAACATAAGCTGGTTGGAATGGAACATGAGCCATATATGGCTACTAGTATTGGACATTACTTGGCCCAGATGGACCAATAGTGTTTCAGATGACATCGTAAGAGGGTTGATTCATTCCAACCATGTGATTTTGTAATCCACTCACACTAGTTGTGCTAGACATCACAAGGATATTTGAATCTTCCCCCTAGGCAGTGGCATAGTCTGTCCACTCACTGGAGGTGTAGAAGAACTTACCGAGACTTGAATTAAGACTATCAGTTGAACCAGAAGAGCCGGTTGAAACGACGAAACAAGTTGAAATAGAATGGTAGGTTGCACTAGATCTGAAGTGACAACAGTTTTTACAGTTAGTCGAGAGGTCGTGTTCTGAACAAATGGACCTGATATAGGCATAGTGCCGGAAGACTAGATGGGGTTCTGATATAACGAAGAGGCACTAGGAGTGCTCGAAACCAACTGAGCTAGAGAGGTATAACCATGTGGCAATAAGGGTTCACTATACTCAAGGTAGATGCTAGACTGGATTCTTACCGTATAAGGGAAACCTTCTGGAGGGAAATCATATCCCTGCTCATCAACTACGTGAGGAGTGTGTGTAGCAAAAACTTCTGAGTGACTCGGAGAGGAGACTAGGATCTCACCTTCTGACTCCATGTGTGGAAACAAATGGTGACGAGGAATCGAAGATGTCTGAGGAGATAACTCCAAAGGAACACTAGGTCGATCTTATGGACTGTATGGATGCTATGGAGATATCACAACAAGATCGAACAAAGGGTTCGGAGGGTAAACAACCAATCGTTGCGGACTTTTAGGAGTCGGTGGACTCTCGAGAGTCTGGATAGGATTATCCAGAGATTCCAGGCCAGATCCGTAAGATGACCTAGTATCTGATGGAGGTGGACGAGATGAAAAATGTTGAATACTCAGAAGAATTCCAATTTCAACACCTTGATCCTCAATTTATTGCGGAAGTTTAGAGAAAGCTTCTCCAGATGACCTTTCAGATTGAAGAGAGGAAGAGGAACGAGATGAACCTGATGGTTCAGCCACGATGACTTTGCCTCAAACAAAAGAGAAGAGATATTAATTTTAGGGCTTCTTTAAAATATATTAAGGGTATAATCACGATGTGGTCCAAAATAACACTATCAGGAATGTGATGTGATCGTGGGCAAAATTTCTTAAGACGCTAAAACAAACTGATGACTTTTCATGTTTTAAGAGTTGAGAAAAAGGCCAAGATGACTCTAGTCACTTTCAATTTGAAACGAGCTCAAAAGGACAAGTGCTCGATGATATTTTAAAATTAAATATTCAAAAAGATCAAAATGACTGCTCAAGATGACCTAGGCAAAAGGGATTACCATGTAACCGTGAACTGCAGAATACCTCCTGGCGAACCGAAAAGTACGAGCAGGCAATCTCCGTGAATGTTGTGTTCGGTGTATCATGTTTACAAGGCAGCATACTCGGCTTCCTACAGACAAAGGATTGCAAACCTAGTGGGCTCTCCCTTTATATAGGCGACGGTACATGGTGCACAAGTCCGTACTAGCATTGTCTAGTGCCGAAGCGATCAACAGCTGCTAGGTTTAAAGATGATGAAACATGTCTCTATCCCGGACCTCTAAATATGAGCATTTTGTTTCAAATGCGCCTTAGGTTAATTGAATATATTTTAAAGGTTTATCTTGAAATTAAGTCTCAGTTTTTAGGCCCTATCGATGTCACCTAAAAAACATCTTATGTGCAACTATATGAGACAAAACCCTTTCAATTTGATGAATGTTTACACTAATTGAGAGAAGAGAAAACAATCAATGCAACACATAAGCAACTGAAATCAAGATGACTCTTCACTATTTCACTTTTCAAAACAAAACAATGAAAATTCTTTCCATTTCCTACTCTTCCTATCAGATGCACATCAACTATTCCTTTTAACAGTAAAAGAAGTTCATTTTATTTCAAATGCTCATAATGATGTAATTCTAGCTTTCAATGATGCTACTTAATGCAACATGTCAATTAAACAAACTAGAATGATGTATTTTCTCGATGGAATGCTAAAATGAATCTTTCCCATAAACATTCCAATGAAATTTTTCAAACAATTAAACATCAAACATATGCAAAGAATGAAAAGAAGAATGCCTTTCAAACCAAACATGCAAAGATTCAATCGAAACAAAACGAGCAATGTAATCTATGCCCAAAAAGAGATGTTCAACAAGAGGAGCAAACGAAACTTTTCACTTGTTCAATTGAAAACTGAGCAATATAAATGCAATGACTAAAACATGAAATGCATCAAGCATCAAATCGTGAACTTGACTCGATGAGCACACAAGAAAATGAATGAATAATGACCTAGAAGCCCTATGGCCACAAACCATCCAAAAACTCAAAAAATCAAGAAATGCAATCTCAAACCAATCAAGCAAACAAATCAAGCTAACAAAGCTTTCTAGCCAGGGAGAATAAAGGAAAACAAGCCAAGAAACAGAACTTATGAGGACAAGACACACTGGTAATGATTTAGGAGAAACCCTGATTTTAACCTACAAGAATCGACGCGACTGTCTAACTTGAAACAAGTGCCATAAAGGGTTGTGGCGCGACTGTTCAAGGGGAACTTGCGCTAGTTGGTGCAACTATCAGAAATTTAACAACGTTGATCGAGGGATTCAAAGAAAAATAAGAAAATTTTACAAACCAAAACCAGGCCTGTCACTCTAAATTCAAGAATCAAAGCAGTAGATAACACAAAGTACAAAAAACCAAAGAGAAATAGTGATACGACAAAAGTCAACACAAATCATGAAATGAAAACAATCCAAAGAGAGGGATGGATCCCCATTAGAGTTGCCAATTTGTGGAGTAGGAAAATTCTCTCTGCAGACAAAGATAATCCCTCTAGCCTAGGGGAGAGGGTCTAGCCACAAACAAGACAATCTGACATAAGTACCCTTAGATTGAGAATGGATAAGATTCTACCTCTTGTATTGCTAATCATTGTTTGATGAAGTCCTTGTGTCTTT